>CP054668.1:28481561-28695328 GCA_013348765.1 Carpinus viminea
GGTGCATTTGGAGGGGCATAGATAGGTGCTTTGAGGACAAGTCGAGGACACAGGAGGAACTTATCCATTTGTTTTATTTTACACTTTTCACTTGGACAACAGGGTGGTTGGCCCTCGAGTGATTAGCTATTCTGATTTTCTTTCTTTCTTTTCCCCTCCCCCCTAACCCTTTGTATACCCCATGTACCAATGGTTTGCCTCTTCTTTGCTTTCTTAATATATTGACTTTTTCAAAAAAAAGAATCATACACAAATAATTGAGAATTGTACTTTTCTCATCCCTGAGACATAATGAGAATTCTAGTTTCAATTACTAAAATAAATGTGGCATGCAAGGATTAGATTCATTGCAACACTTAAAAAATTTAGAGATTTATCTTAAAGAGTATGGCCTTCATTAAGAACAAATATGGATGTCTACAACAATAAGTAAAAATATTTTTGAAACTCCTATTAACAGTTTGTAAAATTCCAACCTATGATGATTTGTCCTAAGATGAATCGCTGATCTACATCCATGTACAGTGATTGCACTCAGACTGCTTCCCCGTAACATTCTTATATCTCAAATAATTTGCTCCACTATATACTTCCTTCTTTTTTGTATACTTCTTCTATTCAGCTACTCTTTTTTTTTTTTTGGCATTGGGTATCTAGAGCTTTGATCGGACTAATCCCGGGGACTAGAGGCCCACTTCTATTCAGCCACTTATGTGCATTGATACTTTACTACCAAAGCCAATAATAGGTATTGAAGCAATTTGTCGTTACCTGCCCCTCCCCACCCCAACCCCTCTGGGCACAAAGCGTCATACTTCCAACTTGAGCAATGACATGATATTTCATATCAATGACTTGCAAGGCAAAATCCCATCGCAATATTTAATATTCCAACTAAAGATGACTTGCGATCATGATTGACTATTATGAGTTGATCGCACTAAAGGAACCAAGCTGACCTGGAGATATAACACTTTATATTTCTACATACCTGTAACGTGTGAAGAAGGTTACAAGTTGCTTCCGGAAAGTCAGGGCGTAGAACCAGTGCTTGCTTGTAGCTTTTTAAAGCAGCTTCAACATGTCCACTGTGAAGTTTTAAAATCAGAACTTTAAGCCATGTGGCATAAATATAAGCTGACACAATTATATACTCAACAAAATGGCTCCATAGCACCTCCAATAATCGCTATGATGTACCTGTCCTTGTAAGCTGAAGCTAGATTTGCATGAGCTTCAGCCATAGCAGGCCGGATGTTGATAGCCCGTACATAGTCTTGAATGGCTTCACTAACCCTTCCAATCTCCTTGTATGTGTTCCCACGATTGACAAGTCCATCAGCAGCCAAAGGATCAATCCTGAGGACTTCATTGTAGCAAGAGATGGCATCTGCATAATTACCCTGTGCTTGAGGAGAAGCAAATAAAACCAGGATAATGAATATCTGAATAAAGATGCTGGGGAACAGAGCATCTCCACCAGAGAGAGAGAGCAAGAAGAGATGCCGCTACCTGCTGTTAGAAAGGAGCAGAAAGTCCGGTTGTTGTGGACAGTGTTGCCTTATAACAGGAAGCAGCAGCACTCAGCATGTTCCTAAATGTGATCAGAGAGTTGTCCATTAGGACAGCTTCTATGTGTGTCACATCTAACAAAGAACTCAAAAGAACCTCAAGTTAATTATCAGATTTCAACAACATATGTGCAACCTACCACTCCATATATATATTGCCAAGATCAGTGAGTGCTTGAGGATGGTTAACTTGCAGGGCAAGACATTGCTTCAGAAAACAACACAAGTATGATGAGCATCATATGAGGAGAAGCATGGAATGAAACTAGGAAAAAGCAAACCAGTAAACGAGGATAGAATGAACCTACACGATAGCATTGAATTGCATCTTCAACTCTTCCAGAATCTTTTAAAGCATTACCCTTATAAAATAACAATAAAAAGAAACACCGGTCTAAATTAAGAGAAGAAGGCAGAAGTAAAAAGTACCAATTCACTGTAAAGAATCCAGAATGGTAAGAAACAAAATGACCAACCAAATTATTGTATGCCTCCAAGAATTCTGAGTCAAGAGAAATGGCTTGCTTATAATGGAAAATTGCCATTTCCAGGTTGCCTTGCTCGTAATATATACTGGCCAAATTGGCTGCTCCATGTGTTTTAATGCCATGAATTATCAGTGAAAACTAAGTTAAAGCCATGCAATGGAAAAGAAAAGCTTAAATTTCTATGATCAAGGTAATTTCACATAACAACGTAATTGGATATACAGGACAAAATCATAAAGACCATTATATACAATGTGAATGAATCAGTATCAAGAATATTGAATAAAGCTAAATATATTGGATGTTTGGAAAAGATAAGAACTTCAACAATGTTCTCTCATGCCCTTCATTATGTCAATTCCAATCAAATAATGTACTTTACCCAGAATCAACCTTTCTCAAACACAGCAAGAATAAACTAAAATTAACCCAAAAGAATCACTACAGGCATGCAGCTTACATCCTATAACCACACATCAGGAAGCTAATCTGGCATATTTGAACAGCTACCTTAAAAAAAGCTGCACCGTAAAAAGCTGATGGGCAACCATTGCACAGCTAGAGAAGAAACATCCTCTTTTTCAAAAGAGGATGACCTTTCCAATCCTCCCTTTTTTCTCCTTTCCAACCCCAAACCATTTCTCATATCCTTTTGAAATATTTAACCCTAGATTTTTTTCAAAATTTTTTGATAGGGTCATGCATCAAGGTGATGCCCTTAAGGGAGAAAATCAACCCAGCCTTATCTTCCACAAGAAGTCCAGTTTCAAGCTGTGCTTTTAACGTGGACAGAGGCACTAAACTAGAAGTTAATGATTTTTATGTGAGCAATATGTAGGTAGTGTTTGACTGGAGCTGTATGATGGAAAGCCTTTTTCAGATGGTATAGCTAAAGCAGAGAGGAAAACTTGTCTTTATGAAAAGCTAAACTCAACGTACCTGCTAGAATTTGATGGGGGCAGAAAATCAACATATATGCAGCCATTGGATATTTGGAAGACATGAGGGTTGCAGTGACTCATTACTTTGTACCACCCTAATTACAAGCAACAAGCACAACAGCTATTCATAAGTGGTACAAGGAAGTTATTCGTTGTAACACCACTCCATCACCAAAATATTCCTCTTCCGTAGATTGTCCAAGGTGAGGATTTTTCCTAAAGCCACCATCCACACAAAAGAAAGCCACAACCAGGGCACGGCTTGAGTTCTTTCTGAGATTGAGAATTGATGCCACAGCCACGACTTGAGAAGAAACATCCAGTTTGGAAGCCTACCACTCATCACCATATTCCTCTTCCAGACTGTCCAAGGTGAGGATTTTCCTAAAGCCACCGTCCACACAAAATAAAGCCACAGCCAGGGCACGGCTTGAGTTCTTTTTGAGATTGAGAATTGATGCCACAGCCAGAGCACGGCTTGAGAAGAAACATCCAGTTTGGAAGCCTAAGAGCTTGTTTGGGATTGTGTTAAGTAGTTTAAAATGTACTTTAAGTACATAAAAAGTTGTGCCAAGCAAAAATTGATATGTTTGATAAAAAACACTTTTATGACTTTTCGCTTTGAAAAAGTCTAAAACAGCGTTGTGGGGGGAAGCTAAAAAATAAGGCTTTTTCTATAGACAAAGGCTCTATTTTTCAACCCACTCCCAAACATGGTCTAAGGCTAAGATAAAAATGAAGCAAGAAACCTTTTTGGTCCAAAGATAAGTGTCCACAACAGTTAATCAGGTCAATACCATTATATTTTCTTTTATATTTGGTTTTTCCGTAATTTCTGGTTGAGCCACATTTGTGGGCCTTGATTTTTTTTTCCCTATTAGTATGTGAGTCTTATTTAGTTTATGGACTTTGGTTCAGTTCAATTAGGAGTTTGCTTAAAATTCAGTTCTAGTCCTATTAGGAGGACTTAAGATCAAGAGTATACAAGCGTGTCATTGTAGTCAAGTAATTCAGAGTTTAATGGTAAAAAGAGTACTTTAATTCATGGAAAGCTTCTATTCCTAGGGTTAGATTACCGTTGACTTTACTATTCAAACACATTGTTCCCGCATAGGAACAGGTTCAAGATTCTCTGTTTTCTTCCTTTCAATTCCAAACCATATCCTTTTCTCATACACTTTTGAAACACTTAACCCTAAATTTTTCCCAAGCTTTTGATACAACAAACCTTCTAAACCTACCTAGAAAACTCTAATTTGTTGCTGCCAGGAAATTTCCAGCTTTTTTTCTAAAACCATAAACCACCACCCTTTTTTTTTTTTTTGATAACACAGGAGAACTTTACTCAGATTAATTGCACGTCGCAGACCATACTGTACAACAATCCTCACTATTAATCAAACTCCTACAGGTAATTGACCCAACCCGCTAGAACCAGTACCAGGTAATCCAAGAGCTTTCACCCCTGATGGGCTAAGCAGTTTATTCTCGTGCCCAGGAGGCATAACCCACCACCCATTATTAGGTAAGAGAGCTATAAACTGAAAAATAAAAAGGATGTCCTACTTCAAAAACATAACTGTACAGTGAACAAACTCAGAAGTACTCATACATATGTAGAAGTTTTGGAAGAATCATCATAGGCCATAACATAGTCTGGTCGCATCTAAAGAGCACGCTGGTAACATACAATAGCCTCTTGAGGCATTCCCAGGGCCTGGAAAAGGCAAAAGAAATATCTTGTTTTTCTCCAACTACCTGACCAAGCATTTTCAGCCACCCAACCGTTTTAGCACAATACAATTAGCTTACCTTATACATATTGCCGAGATTTAGGTACGCATCAGAAAACGTTGGTTTGAGCTTTATGGCTTCCTGCAAATGAAAAGATGAATTAACAAGCTAAAGAGATTGGTTTGTTACTTATCAAAAAAAAAAAAAAAAGCTAAAGAAGCAAACCGTACAGTGAGGTACTATCAACATAAAATACTGTGAGAAGTGAGGACACTATGAATGCCTACCAATGCATACATGCATAACAGATACAATAAATACAAGTCTATAATCAATTTGCTTACTTGTATAAGTGCCTATGAATCCTCCAAAGTGTAATGGATGCGGAAAGATATGTCAAACTTGTAGGGGTGCTTTGAATACATGAACATTAAATATAAATCCTGAAAAGAAATCAGGCAACAGATCCACTAGCAGCCTATGGGAATAAAATTCCTGATAAAAATGTCTAGGATGGATTCATCCTATATAAGTTGAAAGGGTTATTGGTGCTGATATTTGGGACTGCTTCTCTAGTTGTTACCTTAATATTAAATGCCATTACGCCTCGACAGAATATATGAGCGTACATGTGTGCCATCATACATACATGCACATGCACAGACACACAAATGCATGCACAGGCATAAAAAGGCATCCACATAGACAAAGCAAGATTAAAAGAGATATGGATCACTTACCTTGTAATATTGGAGAGCCCTGTTAAGATCACCGGCTTCCATGAACAGGCCAGCAAGATTGGACCATGCAATTGCAAAATTTGGTTGGATTCAAAGAGCCTCAACATAGCAATTGTATGCCTACACAACACATAATTGATGACTTAAAACAATCTCAGCATGCCCTATCTTAGGGCAGCATTCTCCCTTGCTATTTAGCAACCAAATAACAAATGAAACAACGCATTTTGCTTTGTGGTTGTTGTAACACTTCATGCTAGTTCAGACCAAAACAAATATGTCTCCTTGTTAGATGGTCAATAATCATTTACAGAAGTTATGCAGTGTTCAGATCAATCCAAACAACTATAGCACACCAATTAAGCTGCATCAAACAGATCATTTTAATGAGAGAGAGTAATGCTAAGCTGTCAATTTCCTGCCTTGCAAACCTTGAGCTTTCATCAAATTCCCAAGGTTACCGTGTGCATCAACCTGCACCAATGAACAGAGATTTCACAATTATCTCATAGAATCCGGTAGATTATAATAAATTTAAATTGAGATGGAACATACCAAACAAGGGTTTAACGCAAGAGCCTGACGACAACATTGGGCTGCCTCATTGAATCTTCCTTTCCGCATGTATGCACTTGCTAAGTTTGACCATGCATCAGCAAAATTGGACCGAAGCTGAAAGACAAGAATGTAAACCAAATGACAACCTACTCAGGACAAAGATCCCTGATCAGTTTAAGAAACTCAATGTACATGAATAATTAACTTACAGCTGCAAAGGAGGTTGACAATCAACACAATAAACTTAAAAATGTAATAAAATAGCCATAGCAATCATGTTAAAGTAAGGCAAGGAAAAGAGCAGTCCAATTGGCAATAAACCTAGAAAGGTAGCATCATATAAAGTTAAAACACCACGACACTGAATATACGGATTAATTGTCTGTGTGAACAAAAAAAAAATGAACCAAACCAGCAGAACTCCAATGGAACAGGCCATCTTTTGGTTTGAGAAAGCTATTCAACAAAATGACTGTTGGAATTAAAAAAAAAAATACTCTTTCCCCAAAACTTTGAATTACCATTCAATACATTTTCTCCTGAAAGCTGCTACATGGGAAAAGGTAAGCAATGACAGGTGGGGCATTTCTTGTGGGTACTATAAATGTGATCCTTGATTATTGGTAACAAAATGGCAGACTTCCTGATATCTAGCCGGCATTGAACCAATTGGAAGCTGGTGTTGTTTCTGATACATTCAACTATCAAAATGTTGAGATAAGGAATCAAAGCTAGACTTAGATGGTCACATTTATCTGTTGAGTAAGAGTATCAGTTATATGTCTTCGTACTGTAGGCTTCAGTTTGCTTGAGTTGCAATTATGATGTTTATTATTTGGGCCAATTGCAGAGTGTGTTCCTTTAAATATCGCCAGAATGTCTTCCAAAAAGAAAAATGTGTGGAGCATAATGTTAATGTTGTGGCTGCTGGAAGGGATGCTGGACTTGATCCTGAAGAACAGAAAATCAAGCGATGTATTCTTGGATGTGCATTATGTGAGCACTACAATCATTATTCTTGCCATCAATAGTTTCTATACCATACATGCTTCATTATTTACTTCTGGCCTTCAATTTTATGGATGGTGGCACCTATTCTAAATTGATGAACTTTTATTAGTATCCTTGTGGAGAAGCCATGTGCGGCCAGCGGCTGATGACACCGAATCAATATGGACAAAATGTGGATTTATTAGACCAAGATGAGGTACATGTTTTTTCCACATTCTGTTTGGGGTTTGGTAGATCAAAGAACTTGAGATTAATATGTACATTTTTTTTGTTGTTGTTGCAGAATAATAAGTACAAGAACCATTACGTACCATATGGGGTGATCTTCCGGGAAGAACAGTACTAGAAGTCACGTTCGATTGTTGGTGCTCAAGTAGTGTTGCAAGCACCACAAAATTTTGTGAAAATGGAGTAATGCAGCCCCAACTTGCGAATGGCCTCATGGAGGATCTTGAGTGAAGGAAGAAGGATTATGGACCGGGACTTTTCGATTGTGCAGAGGACAAATCATGCGTGATCTCTACTTGACCTTGGCACGAGCAAGAATGTGACTAATCATAAGATGAATTAGAGATTTCACTTCTGTCAAAATTCTATTTTGTGTGAAAGTCAGTTTTGAGTGTATTGGACCTTTGAGTTTTGAATAGTTTTATTTTCTCTTACAGTTTATACACTATTTTTTATAGTAAAATTTTCTCCGAGTCGTCTCCACATATCCATATGTGGATGTAAACTTGTTACCAAACTATGTAAATCTTAGTGTTTTGAGTGATTGAGTTATTTTATTATATTGTTTTATGCTTCATTGCAATATGAAAAAATTATCTAGTCACAATATATATATATTTTATATATATATGGGAAAATATATTTTACTTCCCAAAGTACCTGACATTAACACTTGACCCTCATGAAGTACATTTTGCCCTTTAAACTATTTTGAATTGACACTTTACACCTGAGTTAACACTTTACCTCCTAAAACTTAGTTACCTCGGGAAAAAGCGTCACTTTTTAAACATTAGGGTTAAAAGTGAAAATTTGGTAGATAGTTCAGGATAAAATGTATTATCTCAATATATATATATATATATATATATCCCACGATTATTAGGTTTTATTACATGGCATAGTAAGTCAAACCACCTAATTAACCAAAGAAAAATTATTGCAGGCAGTAGTGGAGCCAGACAATTCATATTGGGGGTACCGCTAAAATTTTTATGGCGTCCTAAAATTTTTTCCACCCTAAAAATTTGGTAATTCACACAATATATGCATTACAAAAAAATATTTATAAAAGTTCATAAATATGTGTTCAAATTGATATATTAGAAATGTAATATGTCGGCACTATATCAAAAAGACATAAATACAAAAAAAAAAAAAAAAGTGTCTAGAACTGTACTTTACAGTCTCTTAAAAGTACTAAATCATTAAGTATCGAATCTAAATTGAAGCTTTCAGCAAGTTAAATCAATCCATTCATAAACTTAAAGTTTATTCATGAACCTAAAATTTTCAAGTTAAATCATAACCCCGTGAGAAACAAACAAAATTTATAAACAATAAACAACAAAATAAATAATCATACAAATATTATAGTTTATCATATATATGTATTAAACAAGGATTTTTTTATATTTTATTTTATTACTATACGTATGTATTAAGTTTCAGCGTTATTAAAGTTTACCCTACACAGCATATTTGGAATTATTATTATTTCTTTTAATTTTGGGGAAAAAAGAAGAAGTTAAAGCCTTAATTTGCATATGTGGCTCCGCCACTGATTGCAGGAGAGATAATTAATTGGTAGTGTTCTTCCACTTGAACAAGATAATGTAGTTTATCCATTCATAACGACTTTCACGTCTACATGCACTATAATTTTATTGACCGAAGATATGTCGGTTGAGCACTTCAATATATTTTTCTCCTTCTTTCAAGTTTTGTACTCTTTTCGTAATTTGTTTGTTTTCTCTTTCTGCCGGCCTGCTTTATATCAAATGTGATGTGGCGTGGAGTCCACCACAATTGGCCAAATTCAATCTAAAAATTAATTTATTTTATGCGTCCAGTACTAGCTGTCCGTGCATGTAGGTTTGGGAGTTTTTATCAATATTGCATTCATATACATATGAACATTATTCTTTCTCAAAAACTTAAGATAAAGGGCTTGAGTTCTTTTAGATATATTAAATACTTTTTTTTTCTTTATAATTTCTCAATTTTACGTGTCCATTAACCGTTTGAGTAAAATTACTTTTTATAAAACAATGGTATTTACATGACTTTTTAAATTAAAGGTATTTAATGCATTAATTAGCGTCATTAAATTAAAGGTTTGAGGAAATGCCAATAAATTTTGATAAAACAATGATATTTACATGACTTTCTATAAAGCGTTTTACCGAAACTTTGGTATATTATTCCCAAACAACATGGTTGACTCCATGCCCAAATAAAATGATATATTTAGAAGATATTGAAGTTTATAAAGCACTTACATATTCAGAAATGAGTGTTGATTTAAGTAGCCTAACGAATTTTGAGTAATTCAACTTTATGCAAATATGTCTTTTCCATTTTAAAGTATAGTGAATACTTTTTTTTTTTTTAACTAGTGATTGGTTATATTTATATTATATTTAGGAAAAAATGAACAATCAGTTATTGTAGTTTATCTGATCTACAATTAGCTTTTTGTGGTATTAAAATGAACTCAAAGGTCTTTGAAGTATGTAAAAATAATAATAATTTAGTCTGTACAGTCAAATTTGTCAAAAGATTTGACAGATTTTGTTAATGTGTCTTATTAGCATCAATAAAATGATACCACATGTCACTCTTAATAAAAGTTATAAATATATTTAATATAAAAAAAAACTAAAAAAATTTAAAACTCTAACTATTCAAATACAATCTCAAACTATGAAGAGTCTGTTTGAGATTGCGTTTAAGAAATGGAATTTTTAAGTCAAAAAACGCTTTTTGGCAAAAGCTTCGTTTTAAAAGCTTTTTAAAGTCTTTTAATAAGTTCTTGGACTCTTAAAACCACTTTTAATTTTTTTTTACCAAACGGGTATTTTTTTTTTCAAATTTTTTTTTGAGTGTTAAAAACACTTTCTGGCATCTCAAATAGATCCTAATTCAAATACAAGAAACATATGATTGCAAGTTTGGATATAAAGTAGCACACAACCACATCATAATAATGCGGTTAATGGCCTACCACTGAAAAAAGAGAAAGCAATCAAACAAAAAGCAAACCAAACGTTAAAGAAGAGAGAAATTTCATGGGCATTGCCTTAGAAAATGCGGAATGACAATCTACAAGTGCTCAACCGATATATATATCCTCGATCAATAATATTTGTGCAGGTGGACGTGAAATAATTATCTTGTTCAAGCCTAAGGGAAGAACAGTAATAACTATAATGAAATAATCGTCCGGGATATATGTTGTGAGAGAGAAGTGCTACACTTTTAATTTTTTTCTTTTAAGAGTTGGTTTTCAAATTATGTGTTATCATTTTATGAATTATGTGACACATTTTTTAAAATAATAAATTTTATAAGATGGTAACACATCATTTAAGAACCAATTTTTAGAAAATTATTAACGTGAGATATATAAACTATTATCAAATCAAATCACAGCCTCACAGCCAATGCCTTAACAAGTCTTTGTATGCTTTAAACAAAATATTCTATTATTTCAAAGGCAATATCCGTGAAGTTTCTTTCTTTCATGTTTGGTTTGCCTTTTCCTTTATTTTTTTTGTCTTCTTTTTCCTTGTTATGGTGGTAGGCTTCTGTTCTGATAGTTATTCTTTCTTCTTTTTCTTTGATGACGTGGATTCCACCACAACTGGCCGGCCTTATTCAATCCACCAAAACGAATCCAAAGCTATCTCTAAAGAGATTGCCTGATGGGTGAAAAAAAAAAAAAAAAAAAAAGGAAAAAACAAAAAAGTGGACCGTATTGCATGGAATGGTAGATGGCACATTCTAAAGAGAAGTCAAGCTTTTTAAGTCCACTTCTTCCTTGTTAAAGCAAAAAAGCAGCTTCCTCTCTGTTTTTGCTCTGCTACTTGCATTCCCCTTCCTTCGTTTCCTTTGATTTCCAAACAAGAAAACATGGCTGAGATTGCAACCATTTTTCTCTCTCCCTTCCTTCAAGCTTTTTTCGAAAGAATGGCATCTGGGGAGTTTGTTGACTTCTTTCGACGACAAAAACTCTCTGATACACTCATAAAGAAGTTGAAGACAACTTTTCTGACCCTTAATGCAGTGCTTGAAGCTGCTGAAGAAGTGCAAGTTACACAGCCTAGCGTGAAAAATTGGCTTGATGAGGTGAAAGATGCAGTCTATGATGCAGAGCATGTCTTGGATGAGATTGCTACTGAAGCCTTGCGAAGCGAGTTGGCTGCTCAATTTCGAACAAGCAAGGTACGAAAGTTATCCATCTCTGCTTTTCGTAATTCTTTTGTCAAAGAGATAGAGCCAAAGATAGAAAAGGTACTTGAAATACTAGAAACTCTAGCACAACAAAAGAATGTTATAGAACTTATTGGTCTTAAAGAAGGTTTTGGAGGGAAATCATCTGAAAGATTGCCCACAACTTCTTTGGTTGAAGAATCTGATATTTGTGGTAGGGATGTTGACAAGGAGGCAATCATTAATATGTTACTCACAGATGATGCACATGGCAATGAGATGGGCGTGATTGCTATAGTTGGCATGGGAGGGATTGGCAAGACCACCCTTGCTCAGTTTGTATACAATGACAATGGGGTGAAGGAGCACTTTAATAACCTTGAAGCATGGGTTTGTGTTTCTGAAGAATTTGATGTGTTCAAGATAACAAAAACAATTTTGGAGGCCATAACTCCGTCAACTTGTGATATTAAGGATTTAAATCAACTTCAACTTAGACTAAAGGAGTGTTTAATGCGGAAGAAGTTTTTACTTGTTTTAGATGATGTTTGGAATGAGACGTATGTTTACTGGGAGGAACTATTGTTGTGCCAAATACTACCTAAATTAATAGATAATATTTAGTACGTTTTAACTCGCAAGTGCACAAGATCAAAACGATAGTATAGTAGGCAAATACAGATCATTCCCACGAGGATTGTTAATTTTGCTTAGAATTAAAGAACTAAATTAAAATATCAAGTTGTCACAAATTGATATTAAGAAAAGAAATAAAATAAAGATAAATAAAAGTGTAGGGCTTTGATATCCACCACTAATCATATTTAAATAATATAACAATATGCCAATGCTCCAATCATATTATGAATACCTAATGGTTGCCAACCTAAGGGCATGGTGTATACTCCTTAAGCTATTGGTTTCTAAGCAACTAATTAGGCATGGTGTATACTCTAACTCTTTTTCTTTCCTAAAGGATTTAGCATGGTGTATACTAAGTTGTTCTCTAGGAAAGCATATGAACTGTGAAAACCGATAAACCACATGAGACCTAGGGCATGGTGTATACTCCTGCTTTCCCATGTTGATTAACCCAAGAACCCGGCGTGGATTACTTTTGTTACTTATGTTAAACCCAGGACTCGGTCATCCAAATTGATCTAACTAATAAGTCCATACCACATGCATATAATGGCCAATCACATACATATGAGGAATTCAATAAAACAGGCATTAATCAAGTTAAGCAACACAATATGATTCTCACAAAGGCGCCAATATTGAAATATTAAATAAACATAATTAGGGTTTCAATCCAGCCCTACTAAAATAATTAGTTACACATAATTAAAATAAAAACTAAAAAGAAAAGGAAAAGAAAGAACCGAAAACCGTTCCTAGAAGTAGCCTCCAAATTCTCCTCTCTGAAATTGTGTTCTAATTGTGAGGCTTAGAGGTCTATTTATAGGCTTTAGGAGAGTCCTAGAAACCCTAGTAAACCTAGGAAATTCGGAATTCCATCTCCTAGACAAATTAGGAGACAATCCTATTACAAATCGGAGTAGGATTCGTCCAGAATTGGGGTCCTATCTTGCGGGGCAATTTTGGAATTGCGGCGCTCGGAATTAGGAAAATTCTATTTCACAATGATTTGTAGGATTTTGAGTTAGCTTTCCAATGCCGTTGAAATCACCTCAATCCGATATTTGAGCTGAAAGTTATGGCCAAAATACTGAGACATGTGCTGAATCCAAATGCAATCCGATTTTGACTCCAATTTGATAAATTCCGAATTAATCCTTTCCACATCTTCTAGGTCTTCCCAATTTGCCCTTTAAGCTTGGAACATTTCTAGAAACACTTCATTTTCTTCCATGACCTACAAAAACACAGAAAACACAAAAAGGAAATAAAATAGACAAAATAACATAAACTAAAGGCATAACAAATATAAATTAAGGGGCTTAAATATGAATATTTAAGCACTTATCAACTATGTAAACCCTTCAAATATGGTGCACAAGGAAGTAAGGTCCTAGTAACAACACATAATGATAGAGTTGCATCAGTTGCTAGAGCAGTGTCTTATCATCTAATGGAGTTACCAGAAGAAGATTGCTGGTCACTATTTGCAAAACATGCATTCTATGATGGTAACTCTAATGCACATGGAGAGTTAGAAGTAATAGGTAGAAAAATCGTGGAAAAGTGCAGAGGCCTTCCATTAGCAGTCAAGACAATTGGTGCTTTATTAAGATCTAAACCAGATGTTGGTGAATGGGATAAGATATTGAAGAGTGAATTATGGGATTTGCCAATTGATGAGATGGGTATTCTTCCAACTCTAAAGTTAAGTTACAAATATCTCTCTTCACCTTTAAAGCAATGCTTTGCTTATTGTTCAATATTCCCAAAAGATTATGCTTTCAAAAAAGATCAACTAATCTTGTTTTGGATGGCGGAAGGTTTCCTACAGCAACCCAAAAATAGAACAATGGAAGAAGTTGGTAATGAGTATTTCCTCACTCTAGAATCAAGATCATTATTCCAAAAATCAAGTGACAAGAAGTCATGTTTTGTAATGCATGATCTCGTGAGCGATTTAGCAAAATATATATTTGGACAATTTATTTCAAGGTTGGAGGATGGTTGTTCTCACGAGATAGTAAACAATACTCGCCACTTGTCCTATTTTTCAAACAAAATTTCATAGCTTGAAGAAGTTTGAGACCCTTCACAAAGCTAAGAAGTTGCACTTTCCTACATTTAGATATGTGGGTTATAATTTTCCCATCTACTACTTGAGTAAAAAAGTAGTACATGATTTACTTCCAAGTCTAAGATGCTTAAGGGTGCTTTCTCTGTCTGGATATCATGACATTACTGAATTGCCAGATTTAATTGGCAAACTTAAACACCTACGTTACTTGGATCTCTCTTCCACTGAAGTTCAAAGACTGCCTGATTCTATATGCGAGTTGTGCAATTTGCAAACATTGAGATTATCACATTGTCGAAAGCTTGTTGTATTGCCGAGAGATATGTGGAAACTCATTAGTTTACGTCATCTTGATATTACCGAAACTGGCATAAAAGAGATGCCAATACATTTGGGTAGATTAAAATACCTCCAGACGTTGACTAAATTTATCGTCGGCAAAGGTAGTGGGACTTCCATTGGAGAGTTAGGAAATTTTACAAATCTTCAGGGATCGCTTTCTATATTGGAGCTCCAAAATGTTGAATCTCCTAGTGATGCTCTGAATGCAAGCTTGAGGAATAAAAAGTACCTCGAAGAATTGGTATTGGAATGGAATGCTGATACTAAATTTTCAGAAAGTCAGAGAAGTGTACTAGATAATCTCCTGCCCCATACAAGCTTGAAAAGCCTCATTATTAGATACTACGGAGGTAAAAGTTTTTCAGATTGGGTAGGGCATCCTTCATTCTCCAATGTAGAATCTATTGAGCTACAAAATTGTAAGTATTGCAACAATTTGCCACCCCTTGGGCAGCTACACTCTCTTCAGAAACTCTGTGTTGTTGGGTTTAGTGAAGTTGTTACAGTGGGTCGTGAGTTTTTTGGTAGCCATTCTTCTTCATCTAAGCCATTTGGTGCCCTCAAATTTCTTAAGTTCGAGAATATGTTGAACTGGGGGGAATGGAATTATTTTGGTGACGAAAATGAGGGTGTAGGTTTTCCTAAACTTGAAGAGCTTTATATTATGAACTGCCCTAAGCTAACCGGAGGGTTGCCGGTCCATCTTCCTTCTTTAGCCATACTTCATATTGCTAATTGTCAGCAACTGGTGGCTCCACTCCCAAGCACTCCTGCTTTACGTAATTTGAGTCTGGATAATTGTAATGGGGTTTTGTTAAATGAATGGCCACCTGGAGTGCAGAAGCTCAGCATTCGAGGATTTGATGCACTAGAGTTCCTACCCAAGGGAATGATAGACTCCAACGGCGGTCTTCAAGAGTTGGTGATCCGTAGCTGTCCTCACTTGTGTCCCTTCCTAAGAATGTTCTTCCCTCTACATTAAAATCCCTTGACATTGTTTTTTGTATGAAGTTAGAGCTCCCAACAAACTTTGACTATTCATCCCTTGAAAAACTGTCGTTGTGGCATTGTGATTCTGTGAAGTCCATTCCATTAGATTTATTCCCAAATCTTATGAACATCAAAATCTCTTGGTGTAGCAATTTGGAATCTCTTACAGTTCCAGAAAATTATGAACATGATTTAGTCACCTTGGAGATTGAAATCCGTTATTGCCATAATTTTGTTTCTTTTCCAAAAGGAGGATTGCGTGCCCCAAACTCACAAGGTTTTGGTTGAGGTTGTGCAGTTTGAGATCACTTCTGACAAAATGCACATACTCCTTCCGTCTCTTGATTTTTTTCCTAATAGGTGATTGTCCAAAAGTTGAGTCGTTTCCTGTTTGTCAATTGCCACTAATTCCTCTATGTGGATCTTGGATACAACCTCAAGAAAAATAAATACAAGTGTGGTAAATAGTATTTTATCAAGATTTACTAAGTTCCTGAAATTGGAGGAGTCACACCTCTCACTTAAAATCCAATCTTTCCTAGATTGTATGCAATTGTATTTTGATTAGTACTATAAACCTTAAAAAATCACACACAAGAAACAAGACAAGAATTATATTGGTTGCAAAGTACATATGAGACAGAGATTTCACTACTTCGGGAGAAAATAACAGTGAGACTTTACAAGAGATTTCTGAGAGAGATTGCACATAACTCTTCTATGTTGTGATCTACAATTCTTATATGCCTAACACTAGACTTATCTCTCTATACTCTTTTCTCTCAAACCTTTCCTTCTTTTTCTCTCTTTTCTTGGCTTTATTTTGTTTTAACTTAAGCTTGATTCTTTTATATAGGAGTAGAATGGTTGGTGAGAAGCATGAAAGTCCATGGTTGGTACAACAACCATGAACTATTCATTTGATGGCTTGGTTGGTGAAACAACCATCACTATTCCTTCGATTTAGGTTATAACAACCATCACTATTCCTTTGATTTATTGGGTTAAAACAACCTTTACTATTCTTTGACGCCTTCTAGAAATAATTATCATTGTTTACTCATTTGACTATATTTCAACAGTTTGTAAACCAAAAATTTTCAACCATGAAAGATTTACCTCCTTGTCATTCTCCTCCTGTATATCTTGTTCCAGGAATGACGTCCTATTAATGAGGTAGGCTTCTGTTGATGCTTAATTTAAAACCGCTTGGGTAGGCTGAATGAGCGCATGCTGCTTTGGGATGACCAAAATAAGAAAATCATTCGTAGTAGGGATGTGATTTTCAATGAGAAGGTGATGTAATCTGCAGCATCTACTAGTAAGACAAAATGATCCTTCACCGAGTTGGCCGATCTTCAAGTAGGTATGAGCAAGTTGGTGGGGATCCTCAGCCTGAAGAACATACAGAACAACAAGCACCACAGAATCCAACTCCTATGCCCGCACCAAGAAGGTCTGCTCGTCCACATGTACCAAACAGGAAGTACATGAACTTTCTGTTATTAACAGATGGTGGAGAACCTGAATGCTATGATAAAGCATGTTAGGTGGAGGACTCGAGCAAGTGGGAGCTTGCAATGAAGGATGAGATGAAGTCCCTCATTTCTAACAAAACATGGGAGCTAGCAAAGTTACCCGTGGGAAAGAAAGCTCTACACAACAAATGGGTGTACAGGGTCAAAGAGGAACATAATGGTTCCAAGAGACACAAGGTGAGGTTGGTGGTCAAAGGCTTTCAGCAGAAAGAAGGAATTGACTACATCGACATTTTTTCACAGAAATCAATACCATTCGTGGGCTCATTGTTGCAGGGAGGGATCGCACCAAAGTGCTTAGATGAAACCGCTTTCTCCATGGAGACCTAGAGGAGGAGATCTATGCAACAACCAAAGGTTTCTATCAAAGGAAAAGAGAACTGGTGGTTGACTAAAGCTTAAATGTTTGAAGCAAGCAAGGCAAGGTACAAGAAGTTTAATGGGTTTATGCAGAGGCATGGTACAATAAGTGCAACGCTAACCATTGTTACTTCAAGTTTGAGTCCGATATTATTTTACTATCAGATTGATGACATGTTAGTATGTGTTCAAATATGGACGAAATCAAGAAGTTGAAGAATAAATCCGAGAGATTCGACATGAAGGATTTGGGCGCAATGCGATTCTTGGGATGAGAAAAACAGGACAAGCAAAGGATTTTGTCTCTGTGAAGAGTACATTGATATTTTGAAAGGGTTCATGAGTGATGCTAAGTAGCACACCTTTGGCTAGTTTTGGCTATCCAAGGATCAGCAAGACAGAAGAAGAGAAGGACTTCATATTAAGGTTCCATATGCCTAT
Source organism: Carpinus viminea (assembly GCA_013348765.1). Classification (NCBI taxonomy): domain Eukaryota; kingdom Viridiplantae; phylum Streptophyta; class Magnoliopsida; order Fagales; family Betulaceae; genus Carpinus; species Carpinus viminea. Next base: position 28,499,438 of record CP054668.1, read on the forward strand.
TGAAGTTTGACGATGCCATGGTTAAATTAGACTAGATATGCTTGCAAAGGGGAGCGGATTATTCATGTCAAATGGAAGCAACATGAGGCTGAAGTGGATACTAAGGTATCTACAGGTATATGTATGTTTTAAAAGGAAGCTAAAACTACAAGGTTTGTAGATGCAGACTTTGTGGGAGGTAGATCACTGAAGCACCAGGCTTTGTTCAAGAGGGTACTAAAGAAGTTGGATTTCAGCAGAACAAAAGATTGTTGCTATCCACTACTGAGATTGTCGTGATTGCTAGAAAGAGATGATTTCTGTGGATTGTTAGCGTAAATGGGTTTTATAAGAGAAGAATGTTTTGCATTTTATAGTCACGATACATTTAAAAGAATTCAAATTTTTCATTCAAGAACCAAGCATATAGGACTTCGCATCATTTACGATCACTTTGAAGATGGTGTTGATACTTGAGAAGATCTAGGGGCAAGAATGTATATTAACAAGACATTAACTAGAAAAACAAGTTGTAACTTGTTGGTCTTCATTGAAGACAAGTGGACGATTGAGAGAGGTTAGATGAGATTGTTGAGACTTCAAACTCATTTGTCTCCAAGTGGGAGATTGTTGAAATATGGAGTCAAATGAGTAAACAATGATAATTATTTCTAGAAGACGTCAAAGGAATAGTAAAAGGTTGTTGCACCAACCCAAGCCGTCAAAGGAATAGTGATGGTTGTTGCACCAACCTAAGCCGTCAAAGGAATAGTGATGGTTGTTGCACCAACCAAGCCATCAAATGAATAGTTCATGGTTGTTGTACCAACCATGGACTTTCATGCTTCTCACCAACCATTCTACTCCTATATAAGGAGCATCAAGCTTCAAGGTTAAGAGCAAGAAAAGCAAAGCCAGGAAAAGAGAGAAAAAGAAGGAAAGGTTTGAGAGAAAAGAGTATACAGAGATAAGTCTAGTGTTAGGCATATAAGAATTGAGAACACAAATAGAAGAGTTTGTGCAATCTCTTAAATCTAAAAGTCTATGTATTTTCCCAAGTAGTGAAATTTAGCTGATGTACACTCCACGATAATTTTCCTTGTTTTGTGTGTGATTTTTGTGTGTTTTTATAGTACTAATCAAAAAATTCTGTTATTAAGATTGATTTTTTATGTGACTCTCCAATCTTAATTTAATTATGAACAGATTTGATAAACACTATTTACTACACATGTTGTTGTGAAATTGATAATAAATTGACAACCAATTTCCCACATTTTATGTAAATACAAGTTTGGAATAAAAACACACGAGAACACACACCAAATCACAAGACAAGAAATTATACGTGGTTCGCCAATAGCTACATCCACCAACAAGAGAGTTTCACTATGAGTAAATTTTACAACTCACAGTACATGCCCATACCACCCAATTATACTTTGCTCCAGAGAAAAGCTCATACACTCCTCTCAACAAATGATAATTGAACTAGATAAAAAACTCACTCTCATCCCCACCCTAGCTCTCTTCTTCTTTTCTTCACATTGAAGAAGGAGCTCTGGATTTCATTCTACATCTTGGGATGATTTCTCTCAAATTTCGGTTGCTTATGGAGGTGCCTATTTAGTTACGGCTGAAGCTTCATGGACAACAAAGTCCATCAAGGAGGCTGAAATCAATTGGTGCTTTTAATATATATAGCCACCAACTTCCATCCTCCCACATTAATGCTGTAATATTAATTGGGCATGCTGCCACCGATTTTCATCCTCCACCAGCTTTCTTCTTTCATCTAGAAGCCCACCATCTAGAAGCTAAAAACCAGCACACAACTTTTGACTTTGTGAAATTTCAAGTCATCCACAACAGGGTTGCCATCCAATCTGACAGCAATTAGGATCCCTTTTCATATGGGACGTGGTTTGCAGAACCTCCATTTTCTTACAAATATTATAATCAATGGCAAATCTGAAGTGGAGTCTTTCCCAGAGGAGCAGTTGCTGCCCACCAGTGTGACCTTCCTTGGAATATGGAACTTTCCAAATTTGAAATCTTTGGACAAGAAAGGGCTTCAACACCTCAATGCTCTTGAACATTTGTGGATCATGAACTGCCCTAAGCTCAATTGTATGCCGGAACAGGGGCTGCCTCCCTCCCTTTCTATTCTTAAGATCAATGAGTGTCCTTTGTTGAAGAAAAAGTTGCAAAGTAAAAAAGGAAAAGAATGGCGCAAGATTGCTCGCGTCGAACAGATATTTATTGATGACAAAGAATGGATTGAATACGCGAAAAGTCTGTCTAGTCCTCAACTTTGGTATGTGCACTTTTCAACGACCTAATTTGTCTTATATGGTTTTAATATGCTTAGTTGCTATCTTTGATAAAACAGAATGCTCACCCACTTCACCGCTTGAACGTTATATTATTTTGCATATTTTATTAATTCTTTTCGGTTTGCTCTTTTTACATGGAAACAGACGAAGCCTAGTTTGCTAATTTTTAATGCATGCTTTTAATTCGGTCAAAAAACATCTGTAGTTAATTAGAAACCAGCTTAGCACTTGCATTAATTGTTTAATTGGATTCAGACATTTACCTCTACGATAAACTAAGTTATCTTTATTTGCACGTTTGTGTAGGTTTTCCATTTCAATAGGTACTGAAAGTTCAGTGGGAACCAATGAACCTTGTAAAAGTGTGGTACGAAATCAACAAAATGGGGAAATTTTGGTTTCTTTTTCTTTTCTTGGAAGTGTACGCTTTGAATTACCATTCAATACCTTTTCTTCTCAAAGCAGCTATAAGGGAAAAGGTAATCAATGATAGAAAAGGATTTTCTTGTGACTACTGCTTGATTGTTGTTAAGGTAACTCACTTGATTTATGGTAAACAATGGCAGTTTTCCTGATATCTAGCCTGCATTGAACCAACTGGGAAACTGAAGCTGAAGCTGGTCTTAGATGGCAACATATTCTATTGACTAAGAGGTGCGGGTAATTTTTTTAATGGTGATTATTTTCTTTATTATATATATATGAATACTGATTATGTCTCTTTGTTTTGTAGGCTAGAGTCCCTGGAGAAACCGGGCTGCAAGGTGTGATTGAAAGTAGTGGTACGTGCACTTTCCAACCACCTAATTTGTCTTATATTATATGATTTATTCTTGTGGCTACTGCTTGCTTGATCATTGTGGCTACTGCTTGATCATTGTTAAGGTAACTCACTTGATTTATGGTAAACAATGCCAGTTTTCCTGATATCTAGCCGGCATTGAACCAATTGGAAGCTAGTGCTGTTTCTGATACCTTCAATTATTAAATATTGAAATGAGAAACTGAAGCTGGTTTTAGATGGCAACATTTTCTATTGACTAAGAGGTGAGGGTAATTTTTTTAATGGTGATTATTTTCTTTAGTGGTAGTTCACATATATATATGAATATTGATTATGTCTCTTTGTAGAGTCCCTGGAGACACCGGGCTGCAAGGTATGGTTGAAAGTACTGGGATATTGTGTTTTTGTGGCAAATGCAGAGGAGGTGTTTTTATGTTGGCTGTAGGTTGTTATGTTTGTTATGCTATAAAGTTCATCTGCATAACCATTTTTTTTTTTTTAATAAAGAAAATGTGATGCTTTGGCTGTTTAATGAATTGCAATTTGCAGGACATCTTCCTGAACTAACAATGGGAGTTTGATGCTAATGATGGGTACGCATTATTAGATTTAAAAGTAGACATTATTAACTTTTGGCATGTGTTGTTTATATTACTTTTCCACTTCAATTTATTGTAACTGTTCTTGTGAATTGGCCATTTATTGTTCTCTCAGTGTGAAAAGGAATATGATGTTGATGTTTGAAGGATCACATATGTTATTTTTTCTGATATAAGGAAAGGTAATCAGTGATAGAAAATATTTTTTTGTGGCTGTGTGATCACTGTTAAGGTGACTGACTTGATTTATGGTAAAAACAAATGGCAGTTTTCAGATATCTAGGCATTGAACAAATTGGATGCACATGCTGTTTCTGATACCTACAATTATCAAAATGTTGACATTTTAGATGGTAACATTTCTATTGACTAAGTGGCGGGTAATTTTTTAATGGTTGTTCTTTCCGTTGTAGTATATAAGAGTATCATTCAATACCTCAATTCTGTTAAATGAATTACAGGACATCTTCCTGAGTAGTGATATGCTGTGGGCAGAAATTGAGTGGTGATATGTTGGATTTTCTTTTCAGGGCAGTGATATGCTGTGGGCAGAAATTGTTAGTCTCTTTGTACTTGCTGCAATTGAGATCGACCGTTGTGACAAACTGATTGTGAGTTGATGGGATGGGGTTCACAGAAGCTCCCCATTGTTACACGTTTGTCAATCGGTGGAAATCATGAAGATGTGGAGTCCTTCCTAGAGGCAGAAGGCAGAGTTGCTGCCCCCAGTCCGACCACTCTTTCTAAATTTGAAATCTTTGGACAAGAATGGGCTTCAATTCGTAATCTTGAAGTCCTGAAGATCTGTGACTGTCCTAAGCTCATTTACATGCCAGAAGTTACCTGCCTCTTTTCTATTCTAAAATCTCGCTGTCCTTTGTTGAAGAAAGAGTGGCAAAGTGAAAAGGAAAAGAAGGACTGGCTTTACATATAAGTGAGTCAACGATTGGCTTTACATACCCAGTTATTCTGCATATTTGTTTGATTTACATGATGTCCTGTAGTTGATTTTAGTGTACACTTCTCGGTTTGCTCTGTTTGTTTGTTTTTTTTCTTTTGGTTGCTCCTCTACATAATCAAACCCTTAATAACTTCAAAGCCACAATCTTTCCCCTAAACTTTGAATTACCATTCAACACCTTTTCTCCTGAAAGCAGCTACATGGGAAAAGGTAATCAATGATAGATGAGGAGTTTCTTGTGGGTACTGTGCATGTGATCCTCTGACTTGATTTTTGATAACAAAATGGCAGGCTTCCTGATATCTAGCTGGCATTGAACCAATTGGAAGCTGGTATTGTTTCTGGTACCTTCAATTATCAAAATGTTGAGATGAGAAACTGAAGCTAGACTTAGATGGTGACATTCTGTGTTGACTAAGAGGTGGGGTAAGTTTTCAATGGTAGTTTTTTTCTTTATCATTCGTATACATACATATATAAGAGTATGTTTATATGTCTGCATTGTAGGCTAGTATCCCTACAAGCCTGGCTGCAAATAGGATATTGTGTTTTTTAGGCAAATGCAAAGGATTTGAAATGGGTATTTAGCATTATTTTAGAAGACCTATTAGTTTGTTCTGTGAATAATTTCATGTGTGCTTATTTTATGATGGTTGTAGGTAGTTATGCCTTCCTTTCTGGAGCTGCATGTGGGCAGTGCAAATAAACATTTACTGGAGTATATTTAGCTGGAGAATGGGAACTCTCTGTAATGTCATGAATAAATGTGTAAATGCTTTGTTAGAATGCTGAAAAAGTTTGCCTGAAATCCCATGGTTGTTCCTCTGTAAAAAAATCTACCACCAGTCTGAACTGCAAAGGTTTCTTTTGCATAATGTTTCATATGTTATAAAAAGTTCATCAGCATATATTTTAGAAGAAAAGAAGAAAATGTGACGTTTTGGCTATTTTAATGAATTACAGGACATCTTCCTAAAACTGACAATGGGAATTTGATGCCACCATATAAATCATGTGTGGAGTGCTTGAAAGAGTCTGAAGTTAGCTGATGCTAGTGAAGCATGCTTCTTAGAGTTTACTTCCTGCTATTATGGTTATATTGTATATGTCCTGGTCCTTTAAAATTTTTGTCAACTAAATTCTGGTTAGCTTTGTTTATAACATACCAGTTTGAATTAATATACTATTTACTAGTAACATGTACCATACCATTGGTAGACAAATTCATGAAATAAAGCTACTGGTTAGCATTTATAGCAGACACAGATAGGAAAGATGGATTTCAAACATTATCCATAGGTCCATCATGGAGGTTGTATTTGGAAATTACAAGTATAGGTTCTCTCGTGGGCCTTGGCACAAGTGGTTTAAGTGTATAGTGGTGATGAGATAGGTGTCGGTTCAAATGGATTATGGTGTGATTGAAAGTAGTGGATATTATATTTTGGAGGCAAATGCAGAGGAGTTGAAGTGGTTACTCGATGCTATTTTAGATTATGGTTTTAGAATACCCATTAGATTGTTTGTGGATCATTGCATGTGTGCTTATTTTTATGTTGGCTGTAGAACATTCGATCTCTGTAATGCCATGAATGCATGTTTAAATGCTTTGTTGGACAGCTTGAAGAGTTTGTCTGAAATTCATGGTTGTTCCTCTTCAAATAAATCTACCATCAGTCTGAGTTGCAAAGGTATCTTTTGCATCATGTTTGTTATGCTACAAAGTTCATCTGCATAACTTCTTTTTTAAAAGAAAATGTGATGCTTTGGCTGTTTAATGAACTGCAGGACATCTTCCTGAAACTGACAATGAATTTGCTGCTATGTAAATCATGTGAGGAGTGCTTAAAGATTCTTGAGCTGGCCTTGCTCAAACAGCTAATGCTAATGATGGGTATGCATTATTCGATTTAAAAGTAGACATTATTAACTTTTGGCTTATGTGTTGAGGAACATGATGTTGACTGTTTGAAGGATCACAATACATAAGACTTGGGGGTGAGGACTTTTTCTGTTATTTTTTCCAGTTATGTTGCCACCAGAATTACATTCAAAACCATGTGCTGCCAACGGCTGATGAAGCGGAATCAATATGGACAAATTTTACTTTTATTAGACTAAGGTGAGGTACAAGTTTTTCCCACATTCTGTTTGGGGTTTGGAAGATCAAAGAAGTTGAGATTAATATGTAAATTTTTTTTGTGTTGCAGCTTAATAAGTAGAAGAAGCATTACTATATGGTGATCCTTTGTTGAATAGGGTTGCTGGCCTCCCTATCTATTCTTCAGATATGGGAATGTCCTTTGTTGAAGAAAGAGTGGCAATGTAAAAGAGGAAAAGAGGAAAAAAGGATGGCCTAAGATTGCTTACGTCGATTGAATAAGCTAAAAGTCCAGGAAGAGTCCCAATTTTCGGTACAATATCAGCTTTTACATACTAATTCATCAATATATTTACCCTCTCTGTTTTAGGTTTCTTTGATTCCTATCTTTGATAAAACAAAAGAGGAGTATTACACATACTCCCAACTCTTCATTCCCAAGTACTCTAATGTGGCAGTGAAAATCATACTTGGATAAATAACAAATGAAAGTACATGTAGCATTCAATGTTAATTTTTATTGTCACCTCAAAGAGTGAGCATTTGTAAGTGAGAACATGGGAGTATGTAACATTTCTTCAAAACAGAATGCTCTGCCCACTGGCTAATTCTTCATTTACTTCACAATGCCAGAACTGAGCAGTTGAGTGCAAATTATTGACTCAGTAGAGAATCATTATTGTTCACTTTTCTGCTCTTTTCCATGTCTCTTCCACTTTTACTGTATCTTTGGGTTTCTGATTCAGTACCTAAAGTCAATGAGTCTGGAAAGTAGTTGTTGGAATGGCACAACGTCAATCCCATTTGGTTTATACTACCATGGGTTCTCATGTATTAACTATAAACTGAATCTAGTAAAGCGGAAACACATTTCAAATTTTGTGTATTGTCTCATGCTTATGCACCTTCTCAAATTTTGCTTGAATTGCATTTATGATGTTAGTTATTTTGGCCATTTGCAGAGTGATTTCTGGCCTTTTCCAAATGTTCCTATGGTACTGTAGATATTGCAAGATTGTGTTCCAAAGGAAAAATACTTTTGGCCTTTTCCAAATGTTTCCTATGGTACTGTAGATATTGCAAGAATGTGTTCCAAAAGGAAAAATACTTTTTAGAGTGTGATGCTAATGCTGTGGCATCTGGAAGGGTTGCTGTAGTTGATCCAGGTTCCAAAATGTTCCCTGTGGTACTTTTAGACCAGAGGTTGACTTTGGTGGACGTGCATTCTCCAGGTTCTATTCTTGCCATTAAAGTTTAATAACATGGTTATTTTTTGTAACATGGTAATATATATGGATTAATTATATTGTTAACTGTTTGAAGGATTACAGTAGTGAGGTTTTTTTCATGCCAAACTATATTGCCAAAAGAGAAGTGATTGCTTCAAAATTCATTTGTGCTTTCAAGTATCTTTCGAGGATTAATTATTCCAGTCCTTGTTTTCTTGCATTGAGAGGCTTTCATTATCTTTATTCTGTTTTACACATTCTGTTACACAACAAAGTTTATGCCTTTTTTTTATATTTATAATTCCTATTCACTTCCTCTCCCCTTGTCTCTATCTGACTTGCAATATTTGATACTTGTAATTGTGTAACATTTCACAGGGTGAGTTGTGGATCAGAAACCCAAGTGGTTCTTTCAGAGCAAAAGCAGAATTGTGTGAGAAATGGGGCCAAATCCAGTTACTAGATGAGCTGATCCTTTCTAAAGTAAGTATTAGGGCTTGTGATTCTTTTTCATATTTTTGAAATGTTAGATGTACTTTCATTTTTGTAATGTTAGATGTACAATATTTGATTTTCTATATTTTCTTTGGTTGCTCACATAATCAAACCCAACTTCAGAGCCACAATCTTTCCCTAAACTTTGAATTACCATTCAATACATTTTCTCCTGAAAGCTGCTACATGGGAAAAGGTTATCAATGACAGGTGGGGAATTTCTTGTGGGTACTATAAATGCGATCCTTGGTTATTGGTAACAAAATGGCTGACTTCCTGATATATAGCTGGCATTGAACCAATTGGAAGCTGGTGTTGTTTCTGATACCTTCAATTATCAAATGTTGAGATAAGGAACCAAAGCTAGACTTAGATGGTCACATTTATCTGTTGACTAAGAGTATTAGTTATATGTCTTCGTACTGTAGGCTTCAGTTTGCTTGAGTTGCAATTATGATGTTTATTATTTGGGCCAATTGCAGAGTGTGTTCCTCTAAATATCGCCAGAATGTCTTCAAAAAAGAAAAATGTGTGGAGCATAATGTTAATGTTGTGGGAGCTGGAAGGGATGCTAGACTTGATCCTGAAGAACAGAAAATCAAGCGATTCATTCTTACTATCAAAACTCCAGATTTTGACATTAGTGGACGTGCATTATGTGAGCACTACAATCATTATTCTTGCCATCAATAGTTTCTATACCATACATGCTTCATTATTTAATTCTGGCCTTCAATTTTATGGATGATGGCACCTATTCTAAATTGATGAACGTCTATTAGTATCCTTCTTTACATGCATGGAGAAACCATGTGCTGCCAGCGGCTGATGACACTGAATCAATATGGACAAAATGTGGATTTATTAGACCAAGTTGAGGTACATGTTTTTCCCACATTCTGTTTGTGGTTTGGCAGATTAAACAACTTGAGATTGATATGTACATTTTTTGTTGTTGTAGCTTAGTAAGTACAAGAACCATTGCGTACCATATGGTGATCTTCCGGGGAAAAACAGTACTAGATGTCATGTTTGATTGTTGGTGCTCAGCTAGTGTTGCAAGCACACCACAAAAATTTTATGAAAATGGAGAAGTAATGCAGCCCCAACTTGCGAATGGCCTCATGGAGGGTCCTGAGTGAAGGAAGAAGGATTATGGAGTGGAAATTTTCGATTATGCAGGGGACAAATCATGTGTGACCTCTACTTGACCTTGGCACGAGCAAGAATATGACTAATCATAAGACAGAAACATGATGCAACCTTCGTATAGAGAATGAGAGAGATTTCACTTCTGTCAAAATTCTATTGTGTGTGAAAGTCAGTTTTGAGTGTATTGGACCTTTGAGTTTTGAAGAGTTTTATTTTCTCTTACAGTTTGTACACTATTTTTTATAGTAAAATTTTCTCCTAGTCTCTCCATATGTGGATGTAAACTTGTTACCAAACTATGTAATCTTAGTGTTAATCTTAGTGTTTTGAGTGATTGAGGTATTTTATTATATTGTTTTATGCTTCATTGCATATGAAAAATTATCTAGTCACAATATATATATTTATATATATGGGAAAAATATATTTTACTTCCCAAAATATCCTGACATTGACACTTGATCCTCATGAAGTACATTTTGCCCTTAACTATTTTGAATTGACACTTTACCCCCTTGAGTTAACACTTTACCTCATAAAACTTAGTTACTTGAATAAAATGTCACTTTTTAAACATTGAGGTTAAAAGTGAAAATTAATAGATAGTTTGGGGGATAAAATGTATTCTCCCAATATATATATCCCACGATTATTAGGTCTTATTACATGGCATTGTAAGTCAAACCACCTAATTAACCAAAGGAAAATTATCGCAGGCAGGAGTGGAGCCAAACAATTCATATTGGGGTACTGCTAAAATTTTTATGGCGTCCTAAAATTTAAAAATTTAGTAATTCACAATATATGCATCACAAAAAAAATCTATAAAAGTTCATAAATATGTGTTCAAATTGATATATTAAAAATGTAATATGTCGGTGCTATATCAAAAAGACAGAAATACAAAAAAAAAAAAAAGTGTCTAGAACTGTACTTTACGGTTTCTTAGAAGTACAAAATCATTAAGTATCGAATCTAAATCGAAGCTTTCAGCAAGTTAAATCAATCAATTCATAAATTTAAAATTTATTCATGAACCTAAAATTTTTAAATTAAATCATGATCCAGTGAGAAACAAACAAAGTTTATAAACAATAAACAACAAAATAAACAATCATATACATATTATAATTTATCATATATATGTAGTAAACAAGGATTTTTTTTATTTTTTTTATTTTTATTACTATACGTATGTATTAAGTTTCAGCATTATTAAAGTTTACCATATACAGCAGCATATTTGGAATTATTATTATTTCTATTAATTTTTGGGGAAAAAAGAACAAGTTAAAGCCTTAATTTGCATATGTGGCTCCACCACTGATTGCAGGAGAGATAATTAATTGGTAGTGTTCTTCCACTTGAACAAGATAATGTAGTTTATCCATTCATAACGACTTTCACGTCTACATGCACTATAATTTTATTGATCGAAGAAGATATGTCGGTTGAGCACTTCTATATATTTTTCTCCTTCTTTCAAGTTTTGTATTCTTTTCGTAATTTGTTTGTTTTCTCTTTCTGCCGGCTTGCTTTATATAAAATGTGATGTGGCGTGGTGTCCACCACAATTGGTCATATTCAATCTAGAAATTAATTTATTTTATGCGTCCACTAGCTGTCCGTGCATGTAGGTTTGGGAGTTTTTACCAAGATTGCATTCATATACATATAAACTTTATTCTTTCTAAAAAATCGAAGATAAAGGGCTTGAGTTCTTTTAGATATATTAAATACTTTTTTTTCTTTATAATTTCTCAATTTTACTCGTCCATTAACCGTGTAGGTCCAGCACTACTCATTTGTCCATTTTGTTTCCTGAGAGTCGTGAAGCGGAATATTGTTGCATGTACGGACATTAATCGGCGGGTGTTGGTTCAGCATTTTTGTCATAAGTATATGTCATTACATTTTTGTCAATTTGATACCAAAAAAATAAAAATAAAAAACATTAAAATGAGTGTCACATACGTATTATATATATTTACTACTTAGCATGATTTAGCATGCGCGTGGTCCCACTCCACTAAAGGCTAAACTGCTTTTATTTATTAATTTTTATAATTAGGACTTTATTGTCCTTTCTCTATTAAGATTATGTTTACTTTTCTTACTAGGATTATGTTTACTTTATTATAAGGATTTCTCTTATAAATATATGTAGCTTATAATGTGAATTATTATCAAATCAGGGAATTGTTTCTCAAATACTCTGTGAAATTTTATCATTCTTAGGGTCCATTTAAAATTGCAATTTTAAAAATAACATTTTTAAAAATATTTTTTTTAAAAAAAAAAATTGCTATTTTTAATATCGTAAAAGCGTTTGGTAAAATACATTAAAAAAATACTTTTTTATTAAATATTTGTTATACGAATTCATGATTTTCATTTTAATTCACACTTTGTCAAATAAGCACCTCCTAGCTTACCTATTGAAATCGCATATTTTTTTTTTCTTATTTTAAATTAAGTGCCTTTTTAAATTCAAATGCCAAACGCCTTACGTTTTGTGATATCTTTTTAAAACATAAATTATTTTTACAAAATTGTAATATCAAATGCAACCTCCAGGCTCATTTTATCTTTTATCATTCTTACTTAGTGTAGTTTTGCTAAGTCATAGCACCACCAAGAAATAGATATATACATGTCAAAAAAAAAAAAAAAAAAAAAAAAGGATATATAGTTTTACTTCATATTGTTAGGAGTAATTAATGACACAAGACGTTAGGACAAGAAGATCCTTATAAGGACTTCAAGAATTGAACACTTTTACGGTTTTACCCGCGAAATCACCAAAAAACTGACAAACCAATGAGGAGACGTTAGGATTGCGTGCATATGAGTCGTTGAGTTCAAAATCATCTTTTTAGGTTCCAAAACCTTCGAGAACCGCTCATGTCCCGCGATGATCATTTCTTGTCGAACAAAATTCAGATATCTAAAATTGCGTCTCTAAACGTTCCAAATAACAATAGACAGTAGTCCATGGTCATGGCGGAAGCAACTAGCTAGCTAGGGTTTGGCTCTAATACTAATTGTTACGTGCCTCCATAACTCGTGATATAAAATAACAGAAAAGATAGATAAACAAAACACTATAAAAAATTCCAAGCATTGTATTATGCATCTCAAATACAAAATAGATTATTGTTGCAGTTCACACAATTCATCTCAATGATATACTACTTTTTTCACATCTCTAGCTTTTTTCTCAAAATTTTCTCCACTATTTCTCTCCCCCACCTCTCTCTTTTTACAAAAGTTGAAAAATAAGATCTTTAGAAAAATTACAATACATATAAAAAAATTCATTAGTTAAATTAGATAAATTAAGAATGGTATCTTTTAAAATTTATTAGCTAAACTAGATAAATTAAGTATGTTTTAGCTACCCATTTTGCATAAAAAGATGCATAACCCAATAGGAATACTCTTACGCAATACGTTTATATCAAGCTACATAGAAATTAAATGTGATAAACATAAACTGCTCGACTTGTGTCCTATCACTAACACCTCATGGAGATGTATCCTGTAACTATCCTATCACTAACACTAAACAACTATATATTAATAAACATAATAATAAAGATCATACACAATTACTTAGGGATAACATACTATCCCTTTTATTCTCTGCTACTATCTAGTACTAAAATCCTATAGTTAGCCAAGTCTTCTTTACTGATATGAAGTCATCCTTTCATAAAATTGTAGTATTTTGTTTAACATTCTTAATAGTTGTTTATTATCCTTCTACTAACTTAGAAACTCAAACAATATTGATTTTTGAGAAATTCAAAGATGTTAGATGACACTTGACATTTATTATAATAAGTTGAAGGAAATTTCCTCCAAAACTAGTTTGGAGGAAATTTATATCCATATTTAAATGGTATAAGAAAATGACAATGAAAGCTAAAAAGTAGTTTATTTCCCTTAAATTTAAAGAAAATATAAGAAAAGCTGTTACTTGTTAGTGCTAATAAAGCGGCTATTTCTCAGCATGAAGATTAGGTTTAGATGAAAGAGTTTTATGATATTATTAGTGATAATGCATGTAGTGATCAGCAATGAATTAATGAAAAAAAAAAAATCCCTGCCCTTGTTCCTATTTCGATTATTATTATTTTTGTTGAAAGACCTATTTTGATTGATTAAGTAAAGTAGGGTAGGTTATAATTAGAGGAAATCCAAGCTGCCTCCTCCTTCATTGGCGCTGCTCTGGGATCAATTCATGTAGAATATCAAAGCATTCCCACTTACATTTGTTTAATGGATTATATATTGTGATTTGTGAGGAGTCCAAACACAACTGGCCGACCAACGGAATCCAAAACTCACAAACCAATGACCAGAAGTTAATTAAATATATAGTTTGTTTCCACTTGCAAAATGCTTAATTATAAGCAAGAAGATGCCGGTATTCGGTTAGAAGTTAGGTGAGGATCATATATTATAATCAAGAAGATGCTTAATTATGTTAATAATCATATTAGGTTGGGCTTGCTAGAAACAATTCATCAAAGTAGTCACGTGCAATGCACCAAAACACTTTTCCATCCGTTTTAGAAAGCTTTTTTGTCAAACAATAATAATTTTGCGATTCTAAATGCTGTCACACTTGGTATCTTGGATGTATAAATAAAACAGTTATTCTTTAACTACTATTTCTTTTTTACACACTTCAATAAATTCTCTATACTACACTCTATTTTTTTAAATATTAATCTTCAATTCTATTTTATTCATTTTTGCACTCACTGCCCCTCTTCGATCCATTTCTTCCAAATCCTAATTCCCCATAATTCTCTTCCCTAATATGTGCACGTTGAATGAATTTTCAAAAACATACCCAAAAAAATCAGTTGCAGATATGATTCTTATCCAAATATAATATCCAAAACATAACAAAAATTCCGAGTAATTTCATAAATCATTCTCATATTACTTTTGTGCCCCTCTAAAATTGAGGTGGCTTTTAAAATTACGGTTTGATCAAAATTTAATAGTAATCAATTATAAGTCTAATGATGATTTTAAGAGTTACATACATCATTCTTGAAGAGACATACATAAGAAGAAACTGTAGCATTATTCTAAAAACACAAAGATTTTTATCATTTTATGCCTAAATGTTTTCATTTCAGCTGACTAGCTAGTAGTGTCTGTGCCCCATTACTAAGCCGGCAAAATTTGGATGTCCATTGCGAACATGATCGTTGTATTGATGTCTCAATTACATTTATGTGCATGCCAGAACCATGAGACTAGCGTTAAAAAATATCCTAAAACGCTTCGAGCCGAGCAGTCGAGCTTAGCATGCAAGAACTGAGCCGAGCCGAGCCGAGCTTGTATAGTAACCGAGCCGAGCTCGAGCGAGCTCACGAGCCGCTCGGCTAATTTGCAAGCCTAATTTTTCTATAATTTAAATAAATTTATATTAACTATAAACTTAAAAGATAATTTATACACTTGTTAAGTTTATAATTTATATAGTATAATTATTATATTCATATAATTTATCTTATATAATATAACATTTAAGTTTGTATTATTGAATATAATGTCAATTGTCATTTGTCACATCCTAAAGAGTAACGTACATTGATTAAGTGCACATTGTTGACTAACTTTCTAATTGTCACCTATGTTTTTTAATTGCTTAGATTCTTAGAGCATAGTTACTAAATTTGAGATTATTTTAATATTCATATCAAGTCTTGATATAATTTATTTCTATATTTTACTTGATACTTGTTACTGTTAGTTGTTATTTGTTAAAGTTAAGTTAGTATATGATGTATATCATATATTGTAGATAATAATAAACATATCATATATAAATATATATTATAATTTATTAATTTATAAGTATAAAACTAAGTTAAACTAATTTAATTTCATACAATTAATTAATATAACATTTAAGTTTGTATTATTGTATATAATGTCAATTGTTATTTGTCACACCCTAAAGAGATACATTAAGGTCATTTAAGTTTGTATACATTAATGTGATTATAATTTATAAATGATAAGAAATACATTAGTTACTTAATTAATAATCATTTAATTTACTCATTTATGAATGAAATCGAGCTCATGAGTCGAGCTCACGAGCCCTTGTCGAGTTTAGTCGGGCGAGCCGAGCTCGGCTCATTTGCTAATCGAGTGAGCTTATGCGATATGAGTCGAAATGAACGATGCTCGAGCTCGATTTCGATTCGAGCTTAATCGAGCCGAGCTCGAGCGAGCCTGTCGAGTGTGTCGGCTCATTTACAGGCCTATATATATGCAGACTCACTATTTTGCTGGAAAAAAAAAATAGCACCAGCAAAAAAGTGGGCGTAGTAGTGAGTACTATTCACTCACCAAATACATAAAAAATGATTAAAAATTTGTTTCTCTTCTCTCCTCCTTTTCTTTTCTTTTTCTCACCCATGTCTCTCTCATCCATTTTCTTTGCCTTTTCTCACCCATTTTGCTTAGCGTCATTTTCTCTCCATGAGTACAAGTCTTCATTTCAAATCTCGCCCTCACTGTCTGTCAGGTTCCATGTCATAAAAAATTTCAAAAATATAATCGTTATGAAAATTACAAATTTTTAACAATATAATTTTTTTTTAATTATTTTAGTGAGGCATTGTCTGACTTAAATATCGGAGCTATTCTTTGTCAGGGTGTGCATATTTTCACCAACAAGCTCTTGTGCTTATTTTATTTTCCTTTTAGTTTATTATTATTTTGTAGGTACGGTGTTCATCCCGTTGAAAAACCGTTCCAACAAAATGAAGAAGTTGAGTTATATAATTCATGGGACAGCGAAAAGGAAGGTCTGTTGGAGTGATGGACCCGTGATAGACCATGGTGGCCGATACAGTCAAGAAAAGAGCAATGCACTCCACTAGTATTTTTATTTATTTATTTTTATTATTATTATTTTTTCTTTTGCACGTAAACATGGAGACATTTATATAGAGTATTATATATGGCCTTAATTGGCTTTAGATATATGTTAATGAAAGGAGATCCATCGATAGCGTTGGATACCGTCGGTGGATTGAATTTTAATTCTGGTGGACTCCAAATAAATCATACTCCTTCGGTATCATCACAAAGTTGGGCGCCTTCAAATCTTTAAATATTTCTTAATTAAACTCTATACAAGAAGACGATGCCCAACAAATATAATATTTTAATTTAAATAAGGTGAATTAATAGAAATAATGGTTCGAGAACTTTGATTTTAAATTTCAATACTACTATTTGAAAATGTTGAATAAAACTGTTTTTGGTTGCTTGACCAAAACAGTGTTGGATTTCCTTTTTATAACATAATACAGATGACCATCACAATGGTAAGTATATAATTACAATGGTAATCGTATGATTTCCTTTTTATTTCTTAGCTTATGGGTTTTTTTTTTTTTTTTTTTTGTCTCTCTCTTCAATATCATGTTTCATTCCGTTATATTGTATTAGCTTATTACCTACACTATATTGATAATATGACAAAGATTTTCAATCTTTGTCATAGGCTTCATTAAGGAGGTTAGATCATTCAACGGTTTGGAAAAAAAATTAGTTTTGTGGTAATTAATAAATTAGTTCAGAAATCAATTGTTTTGTGGCAAGGTTCAATTAGTTAATTAGACTCTATATTAATTAATAATAGCTCCAAAACACGGTCACTTGTCCGAGAAGCTGGAGGAATCATAAATGGATAAGATCCGTCCTGATGATACCGAAAGTCACAAAGAAAGCCCCTTTTAACTTGTTGCTGCAATGATAGAGAAAGCTTCGAGGGCAAGGGCCATGGGAAGAACCAGCCCAACGAGACTATCGAAATAAATAGGAAGTGTGACAAAGACGACCATGAAATAGAAATGGGTGAGATGTTGCCATAGAACAAAATACCAGACGGAAGGCATCATTTTATGCTTGCAACGTATAATATCCCATTAAATTATTTCTGAAAAAAAATTACATTTCCTAATGTGGCATGACATGGCACGTTAGCAAATGCTAACGTTGCATGGCATGCCACGTTAGGTTATGGGTTTTTTTTTATTCAATATCATATATTATTCCATTAGATTATATTTACTAGTTAACTACATTAGATTGATAATTAGCTTAGATTTTCAATCTTTCTCATTGGCTTAATTAAGTAGGTTAGATCATGCAAGGGTTTAGAAAAAAATTATTTTGGTTCTTTAGGGTTCACCTATTTTTAATTGTTATTGCAAACTAATCAAAAATACCAAAAAAAAAAAAATGTACTTTACATTTCCTAACATTGTAGGTCAACATACGTTAGCAATTACTAACGTGGCATGCAATAGCACGTTAGCAATTGCTAACATTGCATGGATTACTCGTTAGCTTATGGTTTTTTTTTCTCTCTCTTCAATATCATTTTTCATTCCGTTATATTGTATTAGCTTAGTACCTACATTATATTGATAATATGACAAAGATTTTCAATCTTTGTCATAGGCTTCATTAAGGAGGTTAGATCATTCAACAGTTTGGAACAAAAATTAGTTTTGTGGTAATTAATAAATTAGTTCAGAAATCAATTGTTTTGTGGCAAGGTTCAATTAGTTAATTAGACTCTATATTAATTAATAATAGCTCCAAAACACGGTCACCTGTCCGAGAAGTTGGAGGAATCAGAAATGGATAAGATCCATCCTAATGATACCGAAAGTCACAAAGAAAGCCCCCCTTAACTTGCTGCTGCAATGATAGAGAAAACCTTGAGGGTGAGGGGTGAGACTATCGAAATAAATAGGAAGCGTGACAAAGACAACCATGAAATAGAAATGGGTGAGATGTTGCCATAGAACAAAATACCAGACGGAAGGCATCATTTTATGCTGCAACATATAATATCCCATTAAATTATTTCTGGAAAACAAAAAAAATATATATTACATTTCCTAACGACGGCAAGCAAAGAGCTGAGAGAGAGAGAGCGGCGGCCGACGAGCGGGAGAGAGAGTGATGACTGAAGGACCGGTGAGGGCTGTGAGGTGGTGAAGGGGTGGTAGCTGGCAGCTCTTGAGAGTTGAGAGGAGAAGTGGAGAACTGGAGAAGACTTAAAAAAAAAAAAGGTTTTCAACTTTTTCGATTTTATTTCTTATTCGAAGTTCGACACTCCTATGGCTTCTGCTATCGTTAGGGGGGAAACTTTCCTAAGGGATGCATACACATGACTAGAGAGCCCAGTGGGCAATCCATATGGTCCGCTTGTGGACTATATGAATTGTTCTACTGCAGCAGATGATGCCCATGTGGAGCGGCAGGTATCCCCAGCCGGGAGAGACGATGTGGACCAGGGTGATGATCCACATGAGACGGTATAGCCCGAGTCAAAGAATATTACACTGACTCAGAGGATGTAGCACCGCCTGAGACCCCTGCTTTCCCAGAGCTGAAGGAGTACGAGATCTGGAAGATAGGTATGTTTAGACTTATAACCATTGATGGGGGGAGAACTAAACTGGGGTGGGCCATGGTCCCCCCCCCCCCCCCCCCCCAAAAAAAAGGAAAAAAATAGAAGTAAAACAAATAAACAAATAAACAAATAAAAAGAAAAAAGCAAAGTTTAGTTCTAATTTTAGTCATTTGGCCCTCTCTCAAAAAAATTCGGGCCCTATTTTTAGATTGTATGGACATTAAATATATATATTTTTCCCTATTCTTGATTTTTTGGGTTATAGCCATTAAATGTTTTTTTTTTTTTTTATTGTTATTGTTATTGTTATTGTTGTGGCTCATACTATGAAATGGCAACTTTTTTTGCCCTTAGGTAGTCTGTAGTTTAAAAAACAACAAAATGAGCTTATTTTTAATAAAAAAAAAAAAAATCTAAGCAACTGGAATTTTGTTTTTGGCTAATCCCCTCAAATAAAATTTTCTGGTTCCGTCCCTGCCTATAACTATGTATATGTATGTATATATATGTATGTATGTATGTTATTAAATATTTATATATTTATATATATATTTATTTTCATTAAATATTGATTGTAATGAAATTTATGTTATACTTACCAAATGCAGATACAAATGATATTATTGAAGTGCTTAACGTGAAGGACCCCCACAAGTTATATTCAATACCAGATGGGAAACGGGTCATTGTGGAGTTCAATGGCATGTGGCAACCTGTAGGGAAAAGCGGGGGCAAATGGCAGCAGATGACGGGCAAGATGGTCAAGCGCGGTACCTTCATCCGTATATCAGACGATTGGAAGAAGGTACCATTAGAAAAGAATGAGCTATTTTTTGATGCTTTGATGGTAAGTGTAAAGAAATTGTTCTTAATTTAATGTTTTTGGTGTGTATATAACTTAGTATGTCAAACTTATTTCCGAATTGAATATCATTATTTGGTCTATTAATTATTCAATTGTCACTAATGTAGAAACACTTTTACATAGTGCCCGGCTCGGACATTGCTAAAATTAAAAAGGACTTGCGGTGGGACATGGGCGAGAAGCTAAAATATTGGCGCGCCAAATTGAAAAAGCCATTAGCCATTGGATCAGATGACACTCCTGACTCAGTGAAGGCAAGAGCGTCGACAATTATCGAGGGGTGTGAGCAGGATGATGTGGACATATTGTTGCAGAAATGGTGTGAGAAGAAGAATCAGGTTGGTCAATTGTTTGCTTGTAGTTGTGTAGCATTATAAGTAAATAATTATTTATCATTTGACATATAAATTAATAAACTAATTTGTATATGCAGGAATTTGCCGCGCATATGAAACAAATCTGAGCATTGTATACAACACCACATTGCGCCGACTCAAAGAGCTACGCACAACACTCACACGAGACAATATGTTTGTCAAACCCAATACATAGAAATTATTGAATTAAATATTTCAATATTATAACGTTTCATTATGTTTATATTTATTGAATTTTATAGGTCATGATAACGGATGAAGCCCCAACACGAGCAAAGAATTATATCAAGACCCACACGAAGAAAGGCGGTGGATTTCCAAATGACCTGGTTGCAGAGAGAGTGGTATGCTTGAAACACATGTGTAAATTTTTATTTTTATGATTAATAATTGGATGTGTGAGATGACCGTGTGTATGTAACGTGCAGGCTGAGATGAGGAGGCTTAAGGAGTCTGACCTTGCTACACTTGTAGAGGGGCCTGAGAGGACGATTCGATGGGCACCGAACGATGCATATGCACAGGCTCACGGCAATAAGCCAGAGTATGCGGGTCGTGTCCGCGGCGTGAGCAAGA
Source organism: Carpinus viminea (assembly GCA_013348765.1). Classification (NCBI taxonomy): domain Eukaryota; kingdom Viridiplantae; phylum Streptophyta; class Magnoliopsida; order Fagales; family Betulaceae; genus Carpinus; species Carpinus viminea. The sequence goes on from CP054668.1 coordinate 28,520,367, forward strand.
ATATTATGCCGGTGCGAGGACACATCCACTCGTATTACACACCGCGCCCGAATGCTACCCCTCCCCCCCCGCCGTAGTTTTAGAAATGATTCAGTCTGCAATTGAATTGAAAGAACAGCAGCTGAGGGAGGAGATGAACCAGCAGATGGATGCATTGACTCAACAGTTTACTTAGCGGATGGAGGCGGCGCTGGCTCACCAGGCGGCGTAGTATGAGGAGCGGTTTCGCTCGCTTGAGGTGACCACTGAGAGTGCTTCGCAGGATGTAAGGTCACCTGCATGTATCATCCCCCGATCATCAGGCGATAGAACACAAGGTAACAGTATATTGCATTTTACTAACATTAAATAAGATCATATAGCATACAAAAAAAACTTGAAGTGTAATTTTAAATTTCGTACAAGAATAAAATGTTGTGCATATATTTAATATCCAAGATGAACATATGTAACATAGTTCTTTATATACTATGCGTAGATAAAGATCAGAATGAGGCTCGAAATGTGACCCCGATCACAAAAAAGTCGCGTCTTTCGAAGGTGACAAAATGACAACCACTTAACATATAGTGCGGTACATATATGTGATATTTTAGAAAATTGTATTTACTTGAAAAATATTTCATTGCTTACCCTCTTTCTACAGCTATAACATTATGTACATATAAAATTGGATTAGTAGCTATCTTTGTTCTCTCACTCCATAGGAAGATCTGAAGCTAGAAAGTTAAAAATATATCCAAAAATCCATATGTAGTGCATGAATGAATGGATTATGGATGAGGGGTTGAGATTCTAAAGGGCAAGAGATGATAGTCTACTTTATTTTCAGTTATGGTACTAGCTAGAGGACAAATTATGTACTAGAAGGTTTAGTTTAATTGGCTCTCACTCTCTGAAATAATGTTTTTTTCTATCTGTCTCTCTTTGGCTCTCACTATCTCACAGGTTTTTTGACCTTTAAAAAGCGACTGAACTAAACCATCTAATTACCCCATATTTATACTATATTTTTTGTTAATTAGAAGAATTTTTCAGTGATTGTCTTTTCCCAATGGGCCTAGACCTAACATCAAACCATATTTATACTAAATGCTAGTCTGGAGCTATTGGTGAGGAACCGCTTATTAATTGTTATTCCCTTCCACCAGCTGCACACTTCACTCTTGGAATACCTGCAAGTTCAATATGCTATTTTCGGAATGTTCATGAATTGCTAATGTCTTCAAACTTTGTTAGATTAATTTATGGACTTCATTGGAAAAAAAAGCATTGATGGTCGTTTCATATTTTGCATCGATGTTTACTTTTTCTTATTACTTTGCTTCTTTCTTGCAACGAAAATGCTAGTTTTGTGAGATCTAGATTACTCTTTGTAGCCATCTTTTAGGATATCGAGAGTTATTTTTGTCAGTCTCTGTGGATTTTACTTGGGTAAAGAATCTTGTTGTGTGGAAGTTTTCCTGAGAATGGTACCTTTTGTTTATTTTTATTATAAACATTTAATAAAATTTGGTAGATTCCATTGTGGCATCAAAAGGCTGTAAATTTTGTATATTTACTGGTCATTTTCCTCATGATCTGCAAATTATATTAGCCAATAATTCCTTTTGTTATATAACTCAAGCTAAACTACAAAATTGTCCCTCTAAGTTTCAGACCATGGTTAATGTAATCCTTCGGTTAGTATCCACTAAAAAAGCTGCCAAATTATATATATTATATTTTCAAATGATTTTTATTTTCCTTGCTGAAAATGGGAAAGGGGTCAATTGCACAGTGAAAAACAACAGCACATTTGATGGACCCCATCTAAGGCACAACAAAAAGACATCGCACAAAACTGTCCTCCCATTTGATGCACAATGGAGAGAGATATTGGAGTTTCTGTACTCTCTCTCCAAATATCTTTTCTAAAACTTTTTGTGACTTTCTCATGGAAATGTTGAGTTTCTTTGATTTTGTTTGGGCATCCTCAGAGCAGGCAATTCTGGTGACTCTTGGGGATAGGTTCATTAGCTCTGAGATGTTAGAGTTGAAAAAGATGTTCCAATCCCTTTACACATGGATAGTTGCATACAATAGTTTGTCCATTTCTACTTTCTCTACGTTTTTTGAGTTTTGTTCTTCTTTTTCTCTGCACTTGGGGTTCTCTTGTATACTTTATGTGTGCTTTTAATGAATTTGAATTACTTATAAAAAAAAAAAAAAAAATTGATACTTCAGCACAGGGTTCATGATTCTTGAATAAAAACACTCTTTGGTCCTCAAAAGAATTGAAAGAAAACCCCTATTTGTGCCACATCATTTTCGTGTGCATCATATGGTAGTTTACTGTAGGTAAATGGGGGCCATCAGATGTGATGTAATTCTTATAGTGCATGTGACCTCCTTCCCTATTTTCAACCAGAAAGAACAAAATTCATTTGAAAGTAGAAAAAAGTTTAATTCTGTACTAAAACAGCACCATTTTGATCAATTTTTCTTTTTTCCTGGACGCACCATTTTGATTGGTTAACAGCAGCTTCCCTAAGCTGACTGAAGGACAACATTGACAACAATTTGAAAAGTTATGCACTAAATTGATCAAATTAAAAAGTTGGGGACCAAATGAATAACACCTGCAAACCTGGATGGACCAATTTGAGTTTAGCCTATAATTTATAGTCTTAATTGAGAGGATTGATTTTTGTATTAAATTGTTATCCTGCACGTAGTCAATGAGCTTGATCTTTGAGCTTTTATCAAGTATTGCTTAAATTGTTTTTCAAGTATAGATTTTGCGGATTTTATTATTGTTAGTTTATTCTTTCTGGTTTTGCTTATTCCTCCTGCCACTGACTTATGTTTGCTGCATGTTCTATCTGTTTTGTTTCAGCCATCCTTTGACAAGGTTGTGTCTATCATGCTCATTTATTTGATATTCTATCATGCTCATTTATTTTTTGTTTCTTTTATTAGTTTCAGTTAGTGCGGGCATGGAAGTCAGGGCGGTCTCTACATTGTTCGATCGCTTCAATTCCATGGAGGACTTTAGGTGGTGTGTTGGATACATACATGAGACTGTTGTCGATCACATAACTTGTATTTTTGTATCATTGTATTTTTTTGTTTTTCTATGTTGTTATTATAGACATTGGACCAAAGTGTTGATCTATTTTTACTTAAGTTGTTTGTTAATTGTTTATATAGGATGAATGTGGTTACTTGTTGTGTGTATAGTTGGATAACAGTAATGTGTGTATAAGATTATATTTCTGTAATATAAATGTAATGGATGGAGTGTTTTTTTTTTTATATAATTTTGATTATTAATTTGCTTTTGATTATAGAGATATGATGATTACTAGGTTGGATGTTCAATATTGGAATGAATTAGGTGGTTTAAAAAAAAAAAAAAGCGAAAAAAAATTAAATATTGCTAACGTGTGTATCACATGGAACGTTAGCAAATGGAATTGCAATTTCTAACGTGTCTATGAGTAGCACGTTAGGAAATGGCGTTAGGAAAAGGAAACACAAAAGCTAACGTGTGTATCACATGCAACATTAGTAAATGGAATTGCAATTTCTAACGTGTCTATGAATAGCACGTTAGGAAATGGAAAATCAAAAGGTAACGTGTCTATGGTTAGAACGTTAATTAGGAAATGGAAAACAAAAACTAACGTGTGTATCACAGGCAACATTAGTAAATGGAATCGCAATTGCTAATGTGTGTATGAGTAGAACGTTAGGAAATGGAAAATAAAAACTAACGTGTCTATGCATAACACGTTAATAAATGGAAAATCAAAAGGTAATTTTAAAAACATAAGCTAACGTGGCAAAAAAAGGCAACGTTACCACATGGTAACGTGTGATATTCAGCCACGTTAGCTTTTGTTTTTAAATTTTTTTTTTTTTTAATTTTCCATTTACTAACGTGTGAACAGTAACACGTTAGCAAATGCTAACGTTCTACATGTATGACATGTTAGGAAATTTTCATTTCTAACGGCCACTTTACCAACGTGTTAAAAACGTTAGAAACAGTATGTACGACTCATTTACTAACGTGTCAGATATCTTAAAACGTTAGTAAATGAGCGTTACTAAATATTATGTTTTTTGTAGTGCTCGTTAGCATCAATAAAATGATGCCACATATCACTCTTAATAAAAATTATAAATATATTTAATATAAAAAAAAAAAAATTTAAAACTCCAACCATTCAAATACTATCTCAAACTATTAAGAGTTTGTTTGGGATTGTGTTTAAAAATAAGACTTTTAAGTTTTTTTTTTCTAAAAAAAGGTTTTATTTTATTTTTATTTTTGGACCTTAAAACCACTTTTAATTTTTTTTACCAAACCAAGAAACATATTGATTGCAAGTTTGGATATAAAGCAGCACACATCCACATCATAATAATGGCCTACTATTGAAAGAAAAAGAAAGCAAACAAACAAAAAGCAAACCAAACATGAAAGAAAGAAATTTCATGGGCATTGCCTTAGAAAATGGCGAACGACAATCTACAAGTGCTCAACCGACATATATATTCTTGATCAATAATTGTGCAAGTGGACTTGAAATAATAATTTTGTTCAAGCCTACGGGGGAGAACAATAATAACTACGACAAAATAATCGTCCGGGATATATGTTATGAGAGAAGTGCTACACTTTCTAATTTTTTTTTTTTTTTTTAAGAGTTGGTTTTCAAATTTTGTGTTACTATTTTACATGTAGGTGACACATTTTTCAAAATAATAAATTTCATAGGATGATGACACGTCATTTAAGAACCAACTTTTAAAAAATTATTAACGTGAGGTATATCAACTATTATCAAATCAAATCACAGCCAACGACTTAACAAGTCTGTGTATGCTTTAAACAAAATATTCTATTATTTCAAAGGCAATATCCATGAAGTTTCTTTCTTTCAAGTTTGGTTTGCCTCTTCCTTTATTTTTTGTCTTTCTTTTTCCTTGTTATGGTGGTAGGCTTCTGTTCTGATAGTTATTCTTTCTTCTTTTTCTTTGATGATGTGGATTCCACCACTACTGGCCGGCCTTATTCAATCCACCAAACCGAATCCAAAGCTATCTCTAAAGAGATTGCCTGATGGGTGAAAAAAAAGAAAAAAGAAAAAAAAGAAAGTGGACCGTATTGCATGGAATGGTAGATGGCACATTCTAAAGAGAAGTCAAGCTTTTTAAGTCCACTTCTTCCTTGTTAAAGCAAAAAGCAGCTTCCTCTCTGTTTTTGCTCTGCTACTTGCATTCCCCTTCCTTCATTTCCTTTGATTTCCAAACAAGAAAACATGGCTGAGATTGCAACCATTTTTCTCTCTCCCTTCCTCCAAGCTTTTTTCGAAAGAATGGCATCTGGGAGTTTGTTGATTTCTTTCGACGACAAAACTCCGATGGACTCCTCAAGAAGTTGGAAGACAACTTCCTGACCTTCGTTGCAGTGCTTGAAGACGCTGAAGAGTTGCAAGTTACAAAACCTGCCGTGAAAGAGTGGCTTAATGAGTTGAAAGATGCGATCTATGATGCAGAGCACATCTTGGATGAGGTTGCTACTGAGGCCTTGCGAAGCGAGTTGGATGCTCAATTTCAAACAACTGCAAGTAAGGTACGAAAGTTATCCATCTCTGCTTTTCGTAATTCATTTGTCCAACAAATAGAGCCAAAGATAAAAGAGATACTTGGCAGACTAGAATCTCTAGCACAACAAAAGGATCTTATAGGTCTTAAAGAAGGTTTTGAAGGGAAATCATCTGAAAGATTGCCCACAACTTCTTTGGTTGAAGAATCTGAAATTTGTGGTAGGGATGTTGACAAGGAGGCAATCATTAAAATGATACTCTCAGATGATGCACGTGGCAATGAGATGGCGTGATTGCTATAGTTGGCATGGAGGATTAGCAAGACCACCTTGCTCAGTTTGTATACAATGACAATAGGGTGAAGGAGCACTTTAATAACCTTGAAGCATGGGTTTGTGTTTCAAGAATTTGATGTGTTCAAGATAACAAAACAATTCTGGAGGCATAACTTTGTCAACTTGTGATATTAAGGATCTAAATCAACTTCAACTTAGACTAAGGAGTGTTTAACGGAAGAAGTTTCTACTTGTTTTAGATGATATTTGGAATGAGATTATGTTCAATGGGAGGCATTGTGTAAACCTTCAAATATGGGGCACAAGGAAGTAAGGTCCTTGTAACAACACGTAGTGATAGTGTTGTATCAATTGCTAGAGCAATGTCTTATCATCTAATGGAGTTACCGTAAGAAGATTGCTGGTCACTATTTGCAAAACATGCATTCCATGATGGTAACTCTAATGCACATGAGTTGGAAGTTAGGTAGAAAAATCATTGAAAAGTGCGGAGGCCTTCCATTAGCAAAATAAGACAATTGGTGCTTTATTAGGATCTAAACCAGATGATGAATGGGATAAGATATTGAAGAGTGAATTATGGGATTTGCCAATTGATGAGATGGGTATTCTTCCTACTCTAAAGTTAAGTTACAAATATCTCTCTTCACCTTTAAAGCAATGCTTTGCTTATTGTTCAATATTCCCAAAGGATTATGCTTTCAAAAAAGATCAATTAATCTTGTTTTGGATGGCAGAAGGTTTCCTACAACAACCCAAAAACAGAACAATGGAAGAAGTTGGTAATGAGTATTTCCTCACTCTAGAATCAAGATCATTATTCCAAAATCAAGTGACAAGAAGTCATGTTTTGTAATGCATGATCTCGTGAGTGATTTAGCAAAATCTATATCTGGACAATTTATTTCAAGGTTGGAGAATGGTTGTTCTCAGGAGATAGTAAACAATACTCGCCACTTGTCCTATTTTTTCAAACAAGAATTTCATAGCTTGAAGAAGTTTGAGACCCTTCACAAAGCTAAGAGGTTGCGCACTTTCCTACATTTAAACACGTCAAGTTATAATTTTCCTACCACTTGAGTAAAAAGGTAGTACATGATTTACTTCCAACTCTAAGATGCTTAAGGCTGCTTTCTTTGTCCCAATATAAGAACATTACTGAATTGCTAGATTTAATTGGCAAACTTAAACAGCTACGCTACTTGGATCTCTCTTCCACTGTAGTTCAAAGATTACCTAATTCTATATGTCAATTATGTAATTTGCAAATATTGAGATTATCGCATTGTAAACAGCTTGTTGAATTGCCGAGAGATATGTGGAAACTCACTAGTTTACGTCATCTTGATATTACCGAAACTGGTATAAAAGAGATGCCAATACATTTGGGTAGATTAAAGTACCTCCAAACGCTGACTAAATTTGTCGTCGGCAAAGGTAGTGGGACTTGCATTGGAGAGTTACGAAATTTTACAAATCTTCAAGGATTGCTTTCTATATTGGAGCTCCAAAATGTTGAATCTCCTAGTGATGCTCTGAATGCAAGCTTGAGGAATAAAAAGTACCTCGAAGAATTGGTATTGGAATGGAATGCTGATACTAATTTTTCAGAAAGTCAGAGAAGTGTACTAGATAGTCTCCAGCCCCATACAAGCTTGAAAAGCCTCACTATTAGATACTACGGTGGTAAAAGTTTTTCAGATTGGGTAGGGCATCCTTCATTCTCTAATGTAGCATCTATTGAGCTACAAAATTGTAAGTATTGCAACAATTTGCCACCCCTTGGGCAGCTACACTCTCTGCAGAAACTCTGTGTTGTTGGGTTTAGTGAAGTTGTTACAGTGGGTCGTGAGTTTTTTGGTAGCGGTTCTTCTTCATCTAAGCCATTTGGTGCCCTCAAATTTCTTAAGTTCGAGAATATGTGGAAGTGGGGGGAATGGAATTATTTTGGTGACGAAAATGAGGGTGTAGGCTTTCCTAAACTTGAAGAGCTTTATATTAGAAATTGCCATAAACTCACAGGAGGGTTGCCTGTCCATCTTCCTTCTTTAACCATATTTCATATTGATGATTGTCAGCAATTGGTGGCTCCACTCCCAAGGACTCCTGCTTTACGTAATTTGAGGCTGCATGATTGTAATGGGGTTTTGTTAAATGAATGGCCACCTGGAGTGCAGAAGCTCGACATTGGAGGATTTGATGCACTAGAGTTCCTACCCAAGGGAATGATAGACTCCAACGGCGGTCTTCAAGAGTTGGTGATCCGTAGCTGTTACTCACTTGTGTCCCTTCCTAAGGATGTTCTTCCCTCTACATTAAAAACCCTTTGAGATTGATGGTTGTATGAAGTTAGAGCTCCCAACAAACTTTGACTATTCATCCCTTGAAAAACTGTGGTTGTGGAATTGTGATTCTGTGAAGTCCATTCCATTAGATTTATTCCCAAATCTTATGACATCGATATCTCTTCGTGTAGCAATTTGGAATCTCTTACGGTTCCAGAAAATTATGAACATGATTTAGTCACCTTGGATATTGAAATCCGTTATTGCCATAATTTTGTTTCTTTTCCAAAAGGAGGATTGCGTGCCCCCAAACTCACAAGGTTTTTGGTTGAGGGTTGTGGCAGTTTGAGATCACTTCCTGACAAAATGCACATACTCCTTCCGTCTCTTGATTTTTTCTATATAATTGATTGTCCAAGAGTTGAGTCGTTTCCTGAAGGGGGATTGCCTTCCAATCTGAGGAGAATTAGGATCCCTTTCCATATGCGATGGGGTTTGCAGAACCTCCCTTTTCTTACATATATTCTAATCTTTGGCAAATCTGAAGATGTGGAGTCTTTCCCAGAGGAGCAGTTGCTGCCCACCAGTGTGACCTTCCTTGGAATATGTGAATTTCCAAATTTGAAATCTTTGGACAAGAAAGGGCTTCAACACCTCAATGCTATTAAAGAAATGAATATCAGAGAATGCCCTAAGCTCAATTTTATGCCGGAACAGGGGCTGCCTCCCTCCCTTTCTATTCTAGAAATCGACAGCTGTCCTTTGTTGAAGAAAAAGTTGCAAAGTAAAAGAGGAAAAGAATGGCGCAAGATTGCTCACGTCGAACAGATACGGATTGATTACAAAGAATGGATTGAATAAGCGAAAAGTCTGTCTAGTCCCCAGTTTTGGTACGTGCACTTTTAAACCACCTAATTTGTCTTATATGATTAATTCTTCTCGGTTTGCTCTTTTAGCACGTGTATAAACTAAATAACTAACTTTTCTGTTTGTAATTTAGATATAGTTCAAGTTGTTAAGTTGGTTTACAGATTCATTTATTTGATTGTAAGCTCATATATAAGCTTCTTTCTTTCACATGTAAACACTACGATAATGATTTGCAAATGAGGAACTTCTCTACTTCCTTTTCTCTTCTTCTTTCTCCTTCATTTCTTCTCCTCTGTTCTGGATATTTCTCTGCTTTCTTTGATTTTTGACATGCTCCGTTTTTCTCTTTGGTTGATCATACATAATCACCCTTAAAAATTAACTATTTCCTAATCTGATTGGAAGCAGAAACCGTCTACTTCCATTTTTGCATCCCTTATAACTTCAAATCCATTTCCCCTAAACTTTGGTACCGATTAAGCATACAAATATGTTGGCGAGATTGATAACTATTGGTGAACAACTTAAAAATTATCTACGTGAAAAGAAAGTAATCTAATAACGCAAATTAAGTTGAATTTACTTCAAAAGATCCATGAATGGGTACATGGAAACAAACGAAGCCTAGTTTGCTATTTTTCAATGCATGCTTTTAATTCTGTCAAAAAACATCTGTAGCTGATTAGAAACCAGCTTAGCACTTGCATTAATTGTTTGATTGGATTCAGACATTTACCTCTACGATAAACTAAGTTATCTTTATTTGCACGTTTGTGTAGGTTTTCCATTTCAATCTGTTATGCATGAATAGGTACTAAAAGATCAATGGGAGCCTATGAACCTTGTAAAAGTGTGCTACAGAACAGGGAAATTTTGGTTTCTTTTTCTTTTCTTGGAAGTGTGCGCTTTGAATTACCATTCAATACCTTTTCTCCTCAAAGCAGCTATAAGGGAAAAGGTAATCAATGATAGAAAAGGATTTTCTTGTGGCTATTGCTTGATCATTGTTAAGGTGACTCACTTGATTTATGGTAAAATATGGCAGTTTTCCTGATATCTAGCCGGCATTGAACCAATTGGAAGCTAGTGCTGTTTCTGATACCTTCAATTATCAAATATTGAAATGAGAAACTGAAGCTGGTTTTAGATGGCAACATTTTCTATTGACTAAGAGGTGCGGGTAATTTTTTTAATGGTGATTATTTTCTTTGTCGGTAGTTCACATATATTTATATGAATATTGATTATGTCTCTTTTGTATTGTAGGCTAGAGCCTCTAGAGAAACCGGGCTGCAAGGTGTGATTGAAAGTACTGGGATATTGTGGTTTTGTGGCAAATGCAGAGGAGGAGTTGTAGAAGACCTATTTTGATTGTTTGTGCCAAATGCAGAGGAGGTGTTTTTTATTGACTGTGTGTTTTGCGTTGTTTGAGCTTGTTGGACTGCTAGAAGAGTTTGTCTGAAATTCTATGGTTGTTCCTCTTCAAAGAAATCTACCGCATCATTCTGAATTGCAGAGGTTTGTTTTGCATCGTGTTTGTTATGTTATAAAGTTCATCAGCATATGTTCTTTGTTTTTGTTTAAATAAAGAAAATTTGATGTTTTGGCTGTTTAATGAATTACAGGACAACTAAACAGACAATGAGAATTTGACTTTTCTGAGTAGTGATATTATGTTGTGGGCAGAAATTGTTGGTCTCATCTCTTGTGCTTGCTGCAACTGCGAGGTAAATTTGTTTTTGCTTGAGATTGATTTTATTTTCATTTACCAAGCAGGTGAGCCACTCGAAGTTAGAAACTCATGCTGATTGGGCACCATATATAAGTGTTTCAAATCATTTGGGTGGTTAGGGTCAAATTATGTGGTGTTGGCCCCATGGAGGTCCTGCAATTGATGTCCAAAGTCAATTGGCAAGACCTCTGTGGACCAGGTCCACCCAAAGTCTGGAAAGGAATTTCGAAATTTGACAAGAAACAAGTTGTCTTAGCTTTCCACTTTAGCTTCTTTCTCAACGTAATTGAAACTTAAGGGCCTTCCAATGATTACTCCTTGTTACATGTTTTGGGATTGACTAGTTTCTTGTGATAAAACTGTGGGCCATGTTTGCTTGCTGCTATGTATCAAGAATTTTATTCTTTTGACTTTTCATATGGTATTTATTTTTTGTCTCATTAACTTTATTGTGTACTGAAGGGTTTTGGTTGTTTTTGTCGTCTCTCATGATCTTTCGGTAGCCAGATGGAGCATAAAGTGATTTGTTTATCTTATATAGATGTTATGTCTTGTGTTGTATTGTTGCTCGATAATGCATTTTATATATTACGCCTAACAATGGTAGGGTTCAGTTGATTTTGGTCGGTGATGGATCTAAGATCCTTGATTTTTTTTTTTCTTATTGTTTCTACGTGTAAGAGGCAAACAAGCAGAGATTTATATTGTACTTTAAATTGCTTAGTTTAGTAAAAATGTGAACTGTGTAAAGAAAGAAGTGAGTCGTGTCCATTGAGTTGTTCTGTTTGATTACTTAGAATATGTGTGGGTGTTGAATTGATGATATGAAAGAGTTTGAATTATGATTGAAGTAAAATAGTTACAACACTCATTGATTGTAAATTTCTAGTATCTTATATTTTCTGCCCCTTATGGTCTTTGGAAGATTAAATATTTCCTCTGGGAAGCCAAAATGTTTGTGGATTGTGGATTGTGTATTGGGCAACCTACTATCTAGTAGTAATTTCGTTTCTCATAATTTTTGGATCGTAATTTTGGTTTTAGTTTCACTAGACTCTTTGCCAATCATTTTATGCAGTGATTGAACCATATTTTTGTTATGACCCAATGAATCAGCATCATGGATAGTTCTATTCTAATTTCCTCTTTCTCTGTTTTTCACCTAGTTTTTTTTTCTGCCTAAATGGTTCAAAGAGTTGATTGTACTTTCGATCATTGCCTAACTCCTTGCAGGAACGGCTTAGCTTTTCTTATAAATGGGTGTTTAGATGTTTCGACTTTGGAAGTCGGTTTTGCTGGTTTATTTGCTAGAGATTCTGAGGCATTTCCTGTTTTGATTCATGGTAATATGTGAATGTATTGGCTTTTGCTGTGAATGAATTTCATTATGTGGATATGCGTTTAGATAAGATTAATGTAACTGAATTGGTGTTTTGGTATGAAGTGAGGAATGTATTCGTCTTTAACCATTCTTTACTTGTGTTCTTTTTATTCTTTTAGTTCTTTTGTTTATGTCAAGCATGTTGGCTACTAATCTATAGAGTTATTTCATTCTAATCAACCATATGGTCATCCAATTTTTATGCAATGTTATTAAAATTTCAAGGAAAAATTGGTTTTTTTTTTTTTCTTTCGCTGAAATTAGTAATTTTAGAATATGCTGGCTCGCTTCCTTGTAATGTCCATTGGCAGTGATATTAATAACATGGCCTCAAAGTCTTCTTGAAGGCTTGAACTGTGTCTTTGTCTTGATCTCTCCTCCCCAGTTCTCACCAAAGGGGTACTGTTGTTTTTAGTTACTTTTATTAAGAAAACAATTATGTTTTTTGGTAGTTTATGTATGCTGATTTTCAATTCTCATGGTTTTTCTTCTACTAAGTAAGAAAATCTGATCAAATTGTCTTAATGGCTAATTGGCTCGTATACTGTTGTATTAGTTCTTCTTTTCTATTTTTGAAATTAAGGACTAACAACAGTACTTTCTTATATATAGATTGTCTTTTTGTGTTCAGTCCTTCACTTATTTTCAGCAACCTGGCTGAAAAAATGGACATATTCTTTCCGTCTCTTGAGGTATTGCGTATAAGTGGATGTCCAAAAGTTGAGTCTCTTCCTGAAGGGGGCTTGCCTTCCAATCTGAAATCGAAGGAGATATCGACCATTGTGAAAAAATCATTGTGAGTCGGATGGGATGGGGTTTGCAGAACCTCCCCATTCTTACAAGCTTGACAATCCGTGGAAATCATGAAGATGTGGAGTCCATCCCCATTCTTTCAAATTTGTCAATCAGTGGAAATCATGAAGACTTGGAGTCCTTCCCAGAGGCAGAGTTGCTTCCCCCTAGTTTGACCACTCTTTCCATCTCTTACTCCCAAATTTGAAATCTTTGGGCAGGGGCTTCTACACAACTTTTCGATATCTAGGTCCCCAGTTTCGATACATTTCAGCATTTGCAGCTATCTAGGTACACCACTTTTCAACCACCTAATTTACTAATTATACCCCACCCACTTGTTATTTCTTCATTTACCTAAGCAGTTGAGTCAGGTCACAGCCCAGAATTATCGACAACTCCATCGAGAATTGGTTTATCTGAAATTTGATGGTTGTTCCTCTTCAAATAAATCTACCACCAGTCTGAATTGCAAAGTTATCTTTTGCATCGTGTTTGTTATGCTATAAAGTTCATTTGCATAACTTCTTTTTTGAAAGAAAATGTCATGCTTTGGCTGTTTAATGAATTGCAGGACATCATCCTGAAACTGACAATGGAAATTTGATGGTGCTATGTAAATCATGTGAGGAGTGCTTAAAAGATTCTTGAGCTAGCCTTGCTCAAACAGCCGATGCTAATGATGGGTATGCATTATTTGATTTAAAAGTAGACATTATTTACTTTTGGCTTATGTGTTGTTTATATTTCTTCTTCTTTTCTTTTCTTTTCTTTTTTTTTTTTTTGTGAATTTTTGGTTCCACTTCAATTTATTGAAAGTGCTCTTGTGAATGGGCAATTTATTGTTCCCTCAGTGTGAAGAGGAACATGATGTTGACTGTTTGAAGGATCACAATATGTAAGACTTGGGGGTGAGGACTTTTTTTGTTATTTTTTGCAGTTCTGTTGCCACCAGGATTACTTTTCTGTTTATTGGATTTGCAAATGTTAACAATACTCATCCACCAAAAATTGCCAAAAGGGAAGTGGTTCTGTTGCACAGATTGTAACAGAATTCATTGTGCATTGGAGAATTTGGTATTTCGTAGAGAACAAAAGCTTCCATAATCATTTCTGAAATCATGTAAGGAGGCTAACGTTCAATAAGATGGGTGGGTTTTAATTGGAAATTGACCTCTTCTTATGAAACTAGACTTTTTCCCCTTTTCATATTACAAAATAAAAAATTTGAAACTAGACAGTTGCTTTCAGAGGCTGTTGCCATTTTCCTTGTGATGTCAAATTGTTCTATTTATATTCATTTCAAGTTGTATGTTTGAAATGCTTTGCATTTCTAGTTTGTTTGCTTACATACCTAATTACATGTATTGTTCCCTTAATTTGCAAAGGAATATCATATTGGCTGCTTAAAGGATCACCATATGGAAGACCTTAGGGTGAGAAATTTTTCCTTTCATATTTTGCAATTCTTTTGCCTCTAGAATTACATTTTTATTTATTTGAACTACAAATGTTAACAATATTTGTCCACCACAAATTTCCAAGGTTTTCTTGCAAAGATTGCAATAGAATTCATTCTGCTTGTAAAATTATGTAGTTCGTGGAGATGAAAAGTTTTCAAAAGCACTTCTCACATAGTATCAATGCATTTTTCATTTATGAGATACCTGATAATGCAGCTAGTTACCAATGAACTTCAGCTCAAATGATACTTCCTCTCTTTGTAGCAGGGTGGAAGGTGAGGTTGTAGGTTCAAGCTCCATTGGTTGTGTGCGTAACTTAGCAATTAAAAAAGGCTATGATGCAGCCAATTAGTTGTCTCGACTGTAATGTACAATAATATTTGGGCAGGAAGTGGTAGAGCTCCCTCTAGTAGCAACAAACACTTATAATCATGGGCAGGTAATTTTCATCCATTCATGGGATGCTTTTTTTCCTTTGGTGGCACCTATTCTAAATTGATGAATGCTGTTAGTGAAGGATTACTTCCAGTCCTAGTTTACTTGCATTCAAAACCATGTGCTGCCAACGGCTGATGAAGCTGAATCAATATAATCAATATGGACAAAATTTGGTTTTATTAGACCAAGGTGAGGTACAAGTTTTTCCCACATTCTGTTTGGGGTTTGGGAGATCAAAGAAGTTGAGATTAAGATGTACAATTTCTTGGTGTTGCAGCTTAATAAGCAGAAGAAGCATTACCATATGGTGATCCTTTGTTGAATAGGGGTTGCTGGCCTCCCTATCTATTCTTCAGATATGGGAATGTCCTTTGTTGAAGAAACAGTGGCAATGTAAAAGAAGAAAAGAGGAAAAAAGGATGGCCTAAGTCCAGAAAGAGTCCCAATTTTCGGCAAATTATCAGCTTCTACAGTTAGGTACATAAATTTTGAGCATACTAATTCATCAATATATTTACCCTCTCTGTTTTAGGTTCTTTGATTCCTATCTTTGATAAAACAGAAGAGGAGTACTACGCATACTCCCAAGTACTCACTCCATAACGTGGCAATGAAAATCATAATTGGATAAATAACAAATGAAAGTATATGTAGCATCTAATGGTTATTTTCACTGTCACGTCAAAGAGTGAGCATTTGAAAGTGAGCACATGAAAGTATGCGTAACATTTCTCCAAAACAGAATGCTCTGCCTACTGGTTAATTCTTCATTTACTTCACTATGCCAGTAGAGAATCATTATTGTCCACTTTTGTGCTCTTTTCCATGTCTCTTCCACTTTTACTGTATCTTTGGGTTTCTCATTCAGTACCTAAAGTCAATGAGTCTGGAAAGTAGTTATTGGAAAGGCACAACCTCAATCCCTTTGGTTTATACTACCATGGGTTTTCATAGATTTACTATAAACTGAATCTAGTAAAGCGGAAACACATTTCGAATTTTGTGTATTGTCTCATGCTTATGCACCTCCTCAAATTTTGCTTGAGTTGCATTTATGATGTTAGTTATTTTGGCCATTTGCAGAGTGATTTCTGGCCTCTTCCAAATGTTCCCTGTGGTACTGTAGATATTGCAAGAATGTGTTCCAAAAGGAAAAATACTTTTAGAGTGTGATGCTAATGCTGTGGCATCTGGAAGGGTTGCTGTAGTGAGGTTCTTTTCATGCCAAACTATATTGCCAAAACAGAATTGATTGCTACAGAATTCATTGAGCTTTCAAGGATTAATTATTCCAGTCCTTGTTTTCATGCATTGAGAGGCTTTCATTATCTTTATTCTGTTTTACACATTCTGTTATACAACAACGTTTATGTCTTTTTTACATTTATAATCCCTATTCACTTCCTCTTCCCCTTGTCTCTATCTGACTTGCAATATTTGATACTTGTGTAACATGTCACAGGGTGAGTTGTGGAGCAGCGAAACCCAAGTGGTTCTTTCCGAGCAAAGCATAATTCAGTGAGAAATGGGGCCAAATCCAGTTATTAGATGAGCGAAGCCGATCCTTTCTAAAGTAAGTATTAGGGTTTGTGATTCTCTTTTCATATTTTTTGAAATGTTAGTGAACTAACAATATTTGATTTTCTATTCTTTTTCTTTTGGTTTGCTCACACATAATCAAACCCAACTTCATTTTCATCTATTGGCAACATGTTTCTTTTTTCCTTTTTTTGATGACCTATTCTCAACATGATGAACGCTTCTAGTGTGGGATTGCTTTAAAAATCCTTATTTACTAGCATTGAGAAACCATGTGCTACTAGCGGCTGATGAAGCTGAATCAATATGGACAAAATTTGGTTTTATTAAACCAAGATGAGGTGAATGCTTTTTCTACATACATTTGGGGTTGGGGAGTGCAGAGAACTTGAGATTTAAATGTACATCTTTCTGCGTTGCAGCTTAATCAGTACAAGAAACATTACAATATGGTGATCTTCCAAGGAACGCCACTGTTGCAGAAGTATGTCCTTGCATGTTAACTTATTTGAGCTCAATGGTTGGGGGTACCAGGAAATTTTGTGAAATGGAGAAGTGATGCAGCCCAACTTCCACATGTTCTCATGGAGGATCTTGAATGAAGGAGGAAATCTGTGATTTTGTGGGCAACAGAAATCTCACACGACCTTCGCTCTACCTTGGTTCGAGCAAAGCTGCGACCGTTTTTGAGAAAGGCTACTTTTGGAATTTTACTTTCAAGGTGAAACCTTAAATTCTATTTAAGCACAATAAGGCCGGTCAATAGTGTTTGCAAATTCAGCTTCTCACATGCCACATTGCTTCAAGAAGATATTATTACTTTTACAAGCTATTTATTCTTTTTAGTAGCACAGATATGAGAGAGGAGAGCTTTTAGAAATTGGAAAATGTAGAAAAATAGAGCAGCTTTCTGAAAGAACTTTCAAAATTTTAAATTATTATATTGACATGAAACTGGAACAATTCTTGTACTTGTATTTGGAGAAACCGGGCTTTTCTTGATAACGTAATTTTTGTTTTTGAAGTTTTCTTTGGTACAGTATAGAACTAATTTGGGCCAATTGCAGTGTGTGTTCCTCTAACAACGATTCCCAGTGGTACTTGGTACTGTTGATATCCCCAGAATGTCTTCCAAAAAGAAAAATATGTGGAAATAATGCTAAAGAACAGAACCAAGGGATGCGTTCTAACTGTCAAAACTCCGGAGTTTGACTTTGATGGATGTGCAATTATTTTATGTTACCATGTAGGCAGTTAATATTCAGCTCAAGTCTTTCCATGTCGTATGTTTCAAATGCTTTGTGTTTCTTGTTTGTTTGTTTACATACCTAATTACGTGTATTGTTCCCTCGATGTGCAAAGGAATCTCATATTAGCTGTTTGAAGGATCGATCACCATTTGGAAGACCTTAGGGTGAGTATTTTTTCCTGTTATATTTTGCAGTTCTATTGCCACTGAAATTACTTTTCTGTTTATTTGTACTAAAAATGTTAACAAAAGTGGTTTTGTTGCTGGGATTGCAACAGAAATCATTCTGCTTTGTAAAATTTTGTAGTTGGTGGAGATCTTAATTGTATGGAGGCTAACATTGATGTAAGATGGTGAGTTCTTAATTGGAATTGGTCTCTATGTCATACGATACTTGCTTTAGAGAATGTTGCCATTTTCCATGCGAGAGATTGTTAATTGCTGTGTTAGTATACAGGTGACGTTCCATTACATGTAATAATAATAATAATAATAATAATTCCATTATAATAAGCATCCAGAAGATCAAATCGTATGAAGTATAGTTTTGACAATGAGTTAACTCGTTACATCATTAATTGTGCAGGGTACAACATATGCATATTCTCGCATATGGCAAGGAGTAATGTTTTGTCAATTAGTGTGTAAGCTGAAATGTTCCATAATATTTGGAAAGGAAGTGGTAGAGCTCCCTCTAGTAGCAACAAATACTAATTATCAAGGACCGGTAATTTTCATCTATTGATGGGATGTTTCTTTTTTGGATGGTAATTTTCATCTATTCTAAATTGATGAAAGTTGTCGATGTAGGATTACCTTCAGCCCTTGTTTACTAGCATTCAATATGGACAAAATTTGGTTTTATCAAACCAAGATGAGGTACATGTTCTTTTCACATTCTGTTTGGAGTTTGGGAGTGCAGAGAAGTTGAGATTAATATGTACATCTTTTTATGTTGCAAATTAATAAGTAGAAGAAACATTACCATACGGTGATCTTTCGAGGAACATCAGTGTTACAAGTTAGTCCCCGCATATTGAATTATTGGTGCTCACGTCTTGGGAGTATGACAAAAATTTTGTGAAAATGTAGAAGCGATGCAGCCCAACTTGCAAATGGCCTCGTGGAAGATCTTGTGTGAAGAAGAAAGGCTTCTGGAGTAGGAATTTGAGAGGAGACAAATCTTGTTGGACCTTTGCTCGACCTTGGCATGAGCAAGAATGTGACTAATTATACGACAAAAACTTTGTGCGACCCTCACTCGACAATGGCTCGAACAAAGTTGTGATAGTTTTTAATAAAGACTATTTTTGTAATTTTACTTTCAGCGCTGAATCCTAAATTCTTTTTAAGCACAATAAGGTTGACTTGACCATCTAGTTGTTGGTGTTTTTCACTTTTATCAACAAGAATACTCTGAGAGAATTTTTCTCTTTTGTTTTCTAATATTCCTATTCTAGGCCTTATGGAGAATTGTACATGTAGCATTCAATTGGAAAATTCCAACACCTCAATTGCTCTTGAAGAATTGTGTATCTAGAATGCCTAAACTCAATTGGAAGCCGGAACAGAGAATTTCTGATTTATGTAAATTTCTTGTTTGTTTACTTTATTGTATGTTATAAATGCTTATATTTAAAAGTTCTAGCGTAAAACTTTCAAGAAAAATCTATTTTTCAGTCTACTAAAGAAGTTACACCTCTTCAAAAGAAAAGAAAATGTCTTTAAAAAAACATTAGCATGGGTGCGTCATACTAGCAACAAAGTGGCAGTTTGCTTTTTGAAATTTAGTAATAGTTTGGGCATTTCAAAAAAGAAAAAGAAAAAAAAGTTTTGTCACCTGCGTGCCATTTTTCCTTCACCTTTAATGCTAGAAAGTAGAATCTGCCAAAGTGTGTGACTTGCAACAAAATTGGTGGTTTGAGTGGTTTGAGGGTCCAAATATTAGTTTTTAAAATTTTAGCAGTGTCTTTAATTATAAAATGGTATAAATTTAAGGGAATTAAGTGCAATTTCTCAATTTTCTTTGTTTCTAAGGATAGTTTTGAAATAACATCAGGGTTAGGATTTTTTATTGTAAGTTCTTGTTGCCGTAATTCCGTAAGCAAAATTGTGACTAAACGTGCCAAGATTCATCATCTATGCAAGTGCCGTTCAAATGGGAAGAAATGCTGTTCGGACACTCGAAGAATTCTATTTTTCCCGAAAGCCTTGTCTGCAATCTTATTTGCAAGTCCGTCCAGACAAACTCGATAAACAAGAATTTTCGAGAGCCTCTTTCTGCAGTCTTGTTTGGACCCTGCCGGATGCCTATGTTATTTTTGTCTATAAAAAGGCAGCCTAATCCATTTCCTAACAACGCAGAACTCAAAAGCAACAACTAGACACCAAACAAACTTACAAGGATACTAAGGATATAAAATGCTTATTATAAATGTTGATTTTGTATTCCATAAATCAAGGGATTTAGATCATATTTGTTAATCCTAATTTAAAAGATATGTTTGTATTTGAAATATTTCAAATCACATGTAACATTCTGTAAATAAAATTGTGTACTCAAATCATATATCAAGAAAATATGTAGCTTATCTTTTTTTTTTTTTGATAAGCCAAACTACCTTAATCTCTGTGTTTATTCTATTTTCTTTATCTTTGTGATTATTATTATTCCGCTTATCGCATTATTAGTTTCTATAAAGGAAAATCATACAAATCCATGAGCCAAAACAGTAAGCACAACATCACTGAAGCAGACTTCAATACACAACAACCACAAACATAATTCCGGATAATCAATAGGCAGAGAAAGCCTACTATTAATGCAGAATACCTGACAGAGCCAAATTATCATCAGCTATTTCGATGCTTCATATCCCAAACCACATCTCGAAAAATCTACTCTTCAGTTTTAGAGGCCTAATTGCATTTCTCAACAAGTTAAGACTCAACTTACAGAGGCTAGCCCGAAAACTATTTCCTACGCAATTTCTAATGCCAAAAACCACAATATCTGACTAGTCAACAATAGGATCAGGAATTTTTTTAAAAACAAAAAAACAAAAAGGAAAAGAATGGCACAAGATTGCTTACGTCGAACAGATACGGATCGATGGCAAATTGATTGAATAAGCAAAAAAGTCTGTCTAGCAAGGGTCCCCAATTTTGCTATTTTTTTAATGCATGTTTGGACTATCAAGAAACAAAAGGATTGTCTCTAAAAAGTAACTTAATTAGCAGTAAGCCACGCTTTATGAAGTGGAGATAATTAGATTGAATCTCCTTTTCATCTTTCCCTCCATGTATGGACATTTCAAAATAAAATAAATAAATAAATAAAAAGGGGAAAATAAAAATAAAAATAAAATCTGGGAACGTTTTGCTCCTACACTTAGTTCTGCTTCAGGCCATGACTTCATTCTATCAATGCTGCATATATATATTCTCTACCACCTTGTTTGCTTTCTTTGAGTTATGATATATTACAAAAGGAATATATGGGCGAAGACTTTGGTAGGATCTACCTTGCATTAGTATCAGTCAAGTGTAAAATATACATTGTTTAATATACCAGATAATATTTTACAATAGATGTCTTATTCTGATAATTATTCTTGATAAATGAACTTTAGCTCAAATGGTACGTCTTCCCTTTGAAGCAAGGTGGAGGGTGAGGTCGTAGGTTCAAGGTGGTGCGTGTGTAACTTACCAACAAAAAAAGTTAATAAAAATAGAACATAATGCAGCCAATGAATTGTGTCAACTGAAATGTTTCATAATATTTGGGCAGAAAGTGGCAGAGCTCCCTCCAATAGCAACAGATACTGATTGTAAAGAACAGGTAATTTTCATCTATTGACGACATGTTTCTTTTTTCCTTTTTTGGATGACCTATTCTCAACATGAGGAACGCTTTTAATGTAGGATTACTTCAAAAGTCCTTATTTACTTGCATTGAGAAACCATGTGATACTAGCGGCTGATGAAGCTGAATCGATATGGACAAAATTTGGTTTTATTCAACCAAGATGAGGTACATGCTTTTTCTACATACATTTGGGGTTTGGGAAAGCAAAGAACTTGAGATTAATATGTACATGTCTTCGTGATATTTGCTTGCTGCTATGTATCCAGAATTGTATTCTGCATTAGCACCACGATAAACTATTCATATCATCTGATGCACGTTTGCGTAGGTTTTCCATTTCAGTATGAATAGGTACTGAAAGTTCAGTGGGAGTGCACCTTGTAAAAGTTCAGGGGAATTTTGGTTTCTTTTTCTTTTGTTGGAAGTGTAGGCTTTGAATTACCATTCAGTACCTTTTTCTCCTCAAAGCTGCTATAAGGGAAAAGGTAATCAATGATAGAAAATGATTTTCTTGTGGCTACTGTGTGATAATTCTTAGGGTGACTGACTTTATTTGTGGTAAAATTTGGCAGTTTTCCTGATAACTAGCCGGCATTGAACAAATTGGATGCGCATGCTGTTTCTAATACCTTCAGTTATTGAAATGTTGAAATGAGAAATTGAAGCCAGTTTAGATGGTAACATTTTCTATTGACTCAGAGGTGCAGGTAATTTTTTTAATGGCTGTTCTTTTAAATATCAGTACAAATACATACATATGAATATTGATTATGCCTCTTTGCATTGCTGGCTAGAGTTCCTGGAGAAACTGGGCTGCAAGGGGTGATTGAAAGTAGTGGGATATTATATTTTTGTGGCAAATGCAGAGGAGTTGGTGTATTTGATGCTACTTTAGATTATGGTTTTAGAAGATCCATTAGATTGTTTGTGGAAAATTGTTTGTGTGCTTATTTTTATGTTGGCTGTAAGTTGTTATGCGTTGTTTATCCTGGAGAAAGAGAACATTCTTTGTAATGTCATGAATGTATGTGTAAATGCTTCATTGAACCGCTAGAAGAGTTTTATCTGAAATTCTATGGTTGTTCCTCTTTAAATAAATCTACCGCATCATTCTGAATTACAGGAATTACAGGGGTTTGTTTTGCATCATGTTTGTTATGTTATGGAGTTCTTTTCTTTTTTTAAATTTAGAAAATGTGATGCTTTGGCTGTTTAATGAATTGAAGTGGCCGTGATGGTTTTGTTGCACGAATTTAAACAGAATTCATTCTGCTTTGTAAAAAGAAGACTAACATTGATATAAGAGGAGGGTTCTTAAAATCTCTGGCTGTCCTTTGTTGAAGAAAGCGTGGCAAAGTGAAAAAGGAAAGAACGACGCAAGATATGGATTGATTGAGATTTGATTGAATAAGCCAAAAGTTTAGTAAGGGTCGCCCACTTGTTAATTCTTCATTTACTTCACTATTCCGGACACGAGCAGTTGAGAATTAGTATGTTCTCATGATTTGTCTTTCTATAAATCTTGATTCTACCGTCAATTCTCACTTCCTTGTTTATAGGGTCACTTTTATTGTCAATTACCAGTGTCATGTGCTGGGGTCCTAGGGATCAAATCGTGCAAACAAACAGAGCACGCAGACTTGTTGTTGCACTGTAAATTGTCCAACTTTTTATAAGTGCGATTTTAAAAATTGTGTTTTTAGAAATTGCATTTTTGAAATCATGATTTTTTTAAAATCGCAAAAGCGTTTGATAAAACATGTTATTTTTTATTTTTATTTTTATCAAATATTTGTTATACGAAATGGTGATTTCGGTTTAAATTCGCGATTTTTCAAATAAACATCTCTTAACTTGCTAATAGAAATTGCAACTTTTTTTCCTATATTGAATTAAGCGCTTTTTAAATTGCAATGCCTAACACTTTACGTTTTGTGATTAGCCTTGTATACCTAGTCATTCTGCATATTTGTTTGATTTACTAAGATGTCCTGTCGTTGGTTTTTAGTGAACACTTCTCGGTTTGCTCTGTTTGTTTGCTTTCTTTCTTTTGGTTGCTCCTCATACATAATCAAACCCTTATTAACTTCAAAGCCACAATCTTTCCCCTAAACTTTGAATTACCATTCAATACCTTTTCTCCTGAAAGCTGCTACGTGGGAAAAGGTAATCAATGACAGCTGAAGAGTTTCTTGTGGGTACTGTACATGTGATCCTTGATTGTTGGTAACAAAATGGCAGGCTTCCTGATATCTGATACCTTCAATTATCAAAATGTTGAGATAATAAACCGAAGCTAGACTTAGATGGTGACATTATCTGTTGACTAAGAGGTTCTTTTCTTTATCATTAGTATAAGCGTATCAGTTATATGTGTTCCTACTGTAGGCTTCAGTTTGATTTAGTTGCAATTATGATGTTTATTATTTGGGCCAATTGCAGAGTGTGTTCCTCTAAATATCGCCAGAATGTCTTTCAAAAAGAAAAATGTGTAGGGCATAATGTTAATGTCGTGGAAGCTGGAAGGGATGCCAGACTTGATCCTAGAGAACAGAAAACCAAGCGATGCATTCTTACTGTCAAAACTCCAGATTTTGACTTTAGCGGATGTGCATTATGTGAGTTCTATAATCATTATTCTTGCCATCAATATTCAATAGCTTCTATACCCCATACATGCTTTATTATTTACTTCTGACCCTAACTTTTTTGTATATGAATCCTAAAAAAAGAAAAAAAGAAAAAAGAAAAAAGAAAATAAAATTGTTGCTATGCATCTAAGACCAAATTGTAGCTATGCCAGATGATTGTATGCCATCTCAGCAGTCTGTAATTGAAACCTTCCAATGATTGCTCCTTGTCATATGTTTTGTGATAGACTAGTTTCTTGTGATATAACTGTGGGGCCATACTTGCTTGTTACTATGCATCAAGAATTATATTCTTTTGACTTTCTACATATTGAGTTCCTTGGTTTTTTTTTTTTAGTCTTATTAACATTCAATCTAAATCATCAACTTGACAGATTTTTAGTCGTTGTTGATCCCATAGGCCATTGCAGCAGAAATTTTAGTCCTCGTGCAATTATTTTTTGTTACAATTGCCAGGTAGTTTATTTTCAGTTCACATATGGACTTTTCAAGTCCAAAGTTTGAAATGCTTTGCATTTCCAGTTTGCTTGTTTACATACCTAATTACGTGTATTGTTTGTTTACGATGTGCAAAGGAATATCATATTGGGTGTTTGAAAGAACACCATATGGAGGATCTTAGGGTGAGAATTTTTTCCTGTTATATTTTGCAGTTCTTTTGCCAGAAGAACTATAAATTACTTATCTGTTTATTTGAACTACGAACGTTAACAGAAGTGGTTTTGTTGTAATGATTACAACATAATTCATTTTACTTTGTAAAATTTTGTAGTTCGTGGAGATCAAAGGTTTCTAGACTCACTTCTGAATGTTGCAAGGAGGCTAACGCTGATATACGATGGTGAGTTCTTAATTGAATTGGCCTCTTCATCATATGAAACTAGATACTTGCTTTCAGAGTATGTTGCCATTATCCGTGGGAAAATTTGTTAATTGCTATGTTAGTACACAGGTGATTTTCCATTACATGTGCAAAAAAATTTAAAAAAAAAAAAAAAAGATTTTCCATTATATGAGATAACTCGTTACATCTTTTACTGTGCGGCGTACAACATATGCATATTCTCACACACTATCGGTGCATTGTCATGCCTTATGTGCTTTAATTAAACTATCTGATATTTTCTCCTAAAGAAATGCTGTTATTTAAAAGACTTGCTTGGTTTCTATTTCAATTTTGTGCCCTACGAACATTTTAGTTCTGGTTCAGGCACTGACAGTCTGACTTCATTCTTTCAATGTTATATATGCAGTTGTTACAGTCAAGTAAGTGCTATGTCTCCTTATATCTTAGCAACCTGTTAGTTGTGCTCAGGTAAAATGTTTCACAAAGCTCCCTGATTACCAAGGACAGGTACTTTTCATCTATTGATGGGATTTCTTTTTCTTTTTCTTTTTTTGATGGTGGCACCTATTCTAACTTGATGAAAGTTTATTAGTGTAGGATTACTTTTAATCCATGTTTACTTGCATGGAGAAACCATGTGCTACTAGCGGCTGATGAAGCTGAATCAATATGAGGTACGTACGTGTTGTTTCCACATTCTGTTTGGGTTTTGGCAGCCCACAGAACTTGAGATTTATATGTACATCATTTTGTGTTGCAGCTTAATCAATACAAGAAACATTATCATATGGTGATCTTCCGAGGAACAACATTGCTTGAAGTCAAGTCCCCGCATGTTGAATTATTGGTGCTTTGGTGTTGGGAGTACCACAAAAATTTTGTGAAAATGAACAAGTGATGCAGCCCAACTTGCAAATATGCTCATGGAGGATCTTCAGTGAAGGAGGAAGGCTTCTGGAGTTGGAAATTTCTATTTTGCAGGAGACTAAATCGAAATTCCGTAGGTCTTTAGTATTCCTACTACAAGTGGGTCTTGAATTTAATGTAGGACAAAAACAAAGCCTTTCCTTCTTAGAGAAGAACAAGATTGAGACCCACAATACTCTATGGGTTTTAAGACACATCTCACGTCAACAAGATCGATGAGATTGATATTCAAATACTTCTTCTTAGAGTGGGATCTCCAGGAAAAAGAAGTTCACTACCCATAGGCCTTCCACCTCCATGCCTTAACAAGTCTTTGCTTGCTTTAAACAAATTACTAACAAAATTTTCAGTATCTTTTGTTTGAGTTTAGCTATGAAGCATAATGAGGAGTCGTTTCATTGCTATTTGTCCGTCTCCTATCTTCTTCAATAGTTATTTGATTTGAGTTTGTGGTCGTGATTGATGTATATATGTATTTTTCATCTTGTTTGGAGTACATTAAAAAAATTATTTTCCTCTTTTATTTAATGAGATTTTTCAGCATGCCTCTAAAGTATTCATCTCCCTGAGCCATTCATACATCATGCTCTTCAGGATGCATCTGAACTATCAGTAGCAGCAGAACATACTTGATCTACCTTTGTACATTCAACAAATTCTCTTAGGAAATCAAGTGATAGAAAGTTGTTCACGATACTTGCCCTTTAACATTTTGATTGCTGGAAATGAAAATTGCTTATGGGAGGTGACTGATTGGCTGAGTGAAACAGAATTTGACAATGTGTAAGTGATCAAATTTGCCTTGATTGGACTTGACGATTTCATTGGTTTTCCTCCAACCAAACTGAAACTTAGTGTTAGAAATTTATTCAAGGATTTGGATTAAATAGACTCACAACCAACTTGTATGTCCTAAAATATGATGGACTTCTAATGCAAAACAACTCAATGATGGACTCATGCTAGGACTCCTAAACCCCTAAGACATCATCTCTAGCTTGAAGAAGATGTAATAATTTTTTTTTTTTTTTGACAAATAAAACTCCTACTATAATTAAAATACTTTCCTTGTTCCAGCTCTATATCTCCCACCATTATGTGTTCTTATCACATGGCATTTTAAGTCAAACCGCCCAACAAAGAAAAAATTATTGAACAAAGATACATTACAGGAAAAACCATTAGCCACATGAATTATCTTTATAAACTACCCATTTTATGTGAGCTACTTCTTATCTTCTCAATATGCGATCGAAGAGATCAGGGTGTTACATAATTTAATTCATCCATCCATGATCCATCCATTCATAAGGACTTTGACGTCCACTTACAAAATTATTGACTGAGGCTATGTCGGTCGTGCACTTCTAGATTGTCGTCTCTCATTTTCAAAGGCAATGCCCATGAATTTTTTTCTTTTCTTTTCTTTCTTTCATGTTGCATTTTCATTCTCTTTTTCTTTCGGTGATAGGGCCATTAACGTCCTTATTATGGTATGGGCTACTTTACATCAAAAGCTAAATTTAAGGATAAAAATCTAATTTATCAAATTTAGAGAACCAATTTATATCAAAACTATAATAATAAGACCATGTTGAGAATTTGAAGTTTGATAAAAAAAATATTTATAAAATGTTAGGAGCCAATGCTCGAGCACATAGGGTTGGCTGCAAAATGGTCTTTTCAAATTTTTTAAGCTTATTTTACCCTCTTGTTTTACCTAACCGGTTCCTCTCCCTTTCCTTTGAAATGGAGAGGATCCTTTTGGGGGCAGAGAGGGCCATAAAATGGTAGAAAGCATAGTTTTGAAAGACTGGATCATGGCATGACTAGTTGGCTGAGTGAAAGTCACCTTTCAAAAAAATTTATGGTGTGACTTCTATAATCATTATTCTTCCCATCAATGGTAACTACTATGTTATTTGGTAAGTTAACCAAAACAAAGAATATCCAAATTCTTCTATTATGGAGTGGGAATTTGCCATTCGATGGAGACAAATCATGTAACCTTTGCTCGAAGTTGGCTCAGCAAGAATGTGACTACTAATTATAGGACATAAACTTTGAGTGACCCTTCCGTGACATTGGCTTTAGTGAAGTTGTGACATTTTTTAATAAAGATTATTTCTGTTATTTTACTTTTAGCGCTGCACCCTAAATTCTTTTTAAGCACAATAAGACCGGCTTGACTAGTTGTTAGTTGTTATCTTTGTTTAGTTTTATCAATAGGAATACTGTACGTAGAGAGAGTTTCTCTGTTGTTTCCTAAATTTCTATTCAGGGCTTTAAAAAAGAGTTGTTTGATTTAGTGTTCAAAGATTCTAGCCTGTACCTTGGGCTTGATTGCTATTCATTCATTTGTATCGATACCAATTAATTTAATTATAGCATATTAATCGTAATGAATCTAACTCCTCCTTTTTGCAAATATTCACCGTGCATGTCAAAATTAGTCGTAATGAATCTATCAGACCCTTAAATTTTTTTGGGAAATTGCAAAATTAGTTTTGAAGTTTGATTATTTGACAAAAAATCACTGTGTATGTAACAATTAACTCCCTTACGACAATTTTAGGTCATTTTTTCGTCAAAGTCTAAAAATTATAAAAACAGAAAAAGAAAATGAAAAATGCAATGGGGGTGCTCTGCCACCCCCTTTTTAGCCAATATGTGGTGGTTTGTTAAAGTTTTTATTAAATGATTAAATTAAGCTGTTGGGATAAGTAATAATTTAACTTGGCCAAACTACCTCCAACTCCCTCTTTTCTCTTTTCTTTTTTCATCAAATTGGTGATACAAAAATGAGAGTTTTAAGCATTTTCAATTAAATTGCCATACCAAAAATAACTAAAAATTAGTTTTTGGCGAGACAGTTAATAGTACTTAAAGCAATGGATGATTTAGCCAATGTCACTTTTGTCAAACTCAACTAGTGAGACAGATCAATCTTCACTAAAAATCAAAATGTTGAAAATTTTCAATTTCAAGTTTCTTCGTTTTTTATTATATTAATTTATTATTATTATTTAAACAAAATAAAACCTACTAGAAATGTTTTTACCGAATGGCCCTTTTAGGACCTGGGTCCTATTTGTGATTGATACCAATTATGAGACTTGGCTCAAGTCCACCAAACCGAATCCAAAGCTATCTCTAAAGAGATTGCCTGATAATGATGGGTGAAAAAAAAAAAAAAAAAAGAAGAAGAAGAAGAAAAAGAAAAGAAAAGAAAAGAGGAAAAAAAAAAGAAAAAAAGAAGTGGACCGTATTGCATGGAATGGTAAATGGCACATTCTAAAGAGAAGTCAGGCTTTTTAAGTCCACTTCTTCCTTGTTAAAGCCAAAACGCAGCTTTCTCTCTGCATTTGCTCTGCTAGCAACTTGCATTCCCCTTCCTTCATTTCCTTTGATTTCCAAACAAGAAAACATGGCTGAGATTGCAACCATTTTTATCTCTCCCTTCCTCCAAGCTTTTTTCGAAAGAATGGCATCTGGTCAGTTCGTTGACTTCTTTCAGCATCGAAGACTCTCCAATGGACTCCTCAAGAAGTTGGAGACATCATTCCTGACCGTCGTTGCAGTGCTTGAAGCTGCTGAAGAAGTGCAAGTTACACAGCCTGGCGTGAAAAAGTGGCTTGATGAGGTGAAAGATGCAGTCTATGATGCAGAGCATGTCTTGGATGAGATTGCTACTGAAGCATTGCGAAGCGAGTTGGATGCTCAATTTCAAACCACTGCAAGCAAGGTACGAAAGTTATCCATCTCTGCTTTTCGCAATTCTTTTGTCAAAGAGATAGAGCCACAGATAGAAGAGATACTTGAAAGACTAGAATCTCTAGCACAACAGAAGAATGTTATGGGTCTTAAAGAAGGTTTTGGAGGGAAATCATCTGAAAGATTGCCCACAACTTCTTTGGTTGAAGAATCTGATATTTGTGGTAGGGATGTTGACAAGGAGGCAATCATTAAAATGATACTCTCAGATGATGCACGTGGCAATGAGATGGGTGTGATTGCTATAGTTGGCATGGGAGGGATTGGCAAGACCACCCTTGCTCAGTTTGTATACAATGACAATAGGGTGAAGGAGCACTTTAATAACCTTGAAGCATGGGTTTGTGTTTCTGAAGAATTTGACGTGTTCAAGATAACAAAAACAATTGGAGGAGTAACTTCATCAGCGTTGTGATATTATGGATCTAAATCAACTTCAACTTAAACTAAGGGAGTGTTTAACGGAAAGAAGTTTCTACTTGTTTTAGATGATATTTGGAATGAGATTCCTATTCAATGGGAGGCATTATGTAAACCCTTCAAATATGGGGCACAAGGAAGTAAGGTCCTTGTAACAACACGTAGTGATCGTGTTGCATCAATTGCTAGAGCAATGTCTCATCTAATGGAGTTACCAGAAGAAGATTGCTGGTCACTATTTGCAAAACATGCATTCCATGATGGTAACTCTAATGCACATGGTGAGTTGGAAGTTATAGGTAGAAAAATCATTGAAAAGTGCGGAGGCCTTCCATTAGCAGTCAAGACAATTGGTGCTTTATTAGGATCTAAACCAAATGATGAATGGGATAAGATATTGAAGAGTGAGTTATGGGATTTGCCAATGATGAGATGGGTATTCTTCCGGCTCTAAAGTTAAGTTACAAATATCTCTCTTCACCTCTAAAGCAATGCTTTGCTTATTGTTCAATATTCCCAAAGGATTATGCTTTCAAAAAGATCAATTAATCTTGTTATGGATGGAGAAGGTTGTTTCCTACATCAACCCAAAAACAGAACAATGGAAGAAGTTGGTAATGAGTATTTCCTCACTCTAGAATCAAGATCATTATTCCAAAAATCAAGTGATGACAAGTCATGTTTTGTAATGCATGATCTCGTTGATTTATTTAGCAAAATCTATATCCGGACAATTTATTTCAAGGTTGGAGGATGGTTGTTCTAGATAGAAAACAATACTAGCCACTTGTCCTATTTTTTCAAACAAGATTTTCATAGCTTGAGGAAGTTTGAGACCCTTCACAAAGCTAAGAGGTTGCACTTTCTTACATTTAGATATCAGGTCCTTCTGGGGATTACAACAACTTGAGTAAAAAGTAGTACATGATTTACTTCGAACACTAAGATGTTTAAGACTGCTTTCTCTATCCAAGTATCATAACATTACTGAATTGCCAGATTCAATTGGTAAACTTAAACACCTACGTTACTTGTATCTCTCTTCACTAATGTTGAAAGACTACCCGATTCTATATGTCAATTATGCAATTTGCAAATATTGAGATTATCAAATTGTGAAGAGCTTGTTATATTGCCAAGAGATATGTGGAAACTCATTAGTTTACGTCATTTTGATATTAGTCAAACTGGCATAAAAGAGATGCCGATACATTTGGGTAGATTAAAATGCTTCCGGACATTGACTAAATTTATTGTCGGCAAAGGTAGTGGGACTTGCATTGGAGAGTTAGGAAACTTGTAAAATCTTGGGGACCACTTGCCATATTGGAGCTCCAAAATGTTGAATCTCCTACTGATGCTCTAAATGCAAGCTTGAAGGAAAAAATCACCTAGAAGAGTTGGTATTAATGGAATGTTGATACTCATGTTCAAGAAAGTCAGAGAATTGTACTTGATGGGCTCCGACCCCATACAAATTTGAAAAGCCTCATTATCAAATACTATGGTGGTAAAAGTCTTTCAGATTGGATAGGACTTCCTTCATTCTCTAAACTAGCATCTCTTCACCTACAAAACTTGTAACTATTGCAACAATTTGCCACCCCTTGGACAATTACCCTCTCTCAGAACCTCTCTATTGTTGGGTTCGATGAAGTTGTTACAGTGGGTCGTGAATTTTTGGCAGCGGTTCTTCTTCATTTAAGCCATTTGGTGCCCCCAAATTCTTAGGTTGGAGATATGAAGAATTGGGAAAAATGGATTTCTATCGGTGACGAAAATGAGGGCGTAAGTTTTCCTCAACTTGAAATCTTGTTATTAGAAGAGTGCCCTAAACTAACTGGAGGGTTGCCTGCC
The DNA here is from genome assembly GCA_013348765.1 of Carpinus viminea. Taxonomy (NCBI): domain Eukaryota; kingdom Viridiplantae; phylum Streptophyta; class Magnoliopsida; order Fagales; family Betulaceae; genus Carpinus; species Carpinus viminea. The sequence continues at coordinate 28,552,356 of CP054668.1, forward strand.
CATCTTCCTTCTTTAGCCATACTTCATATTGATGATTGTCAGCAACTGGTGGCTTCACTCTCAAGCACTCCTGCTTTACGTAATTTGAGTCTGGATGGATTGTAATGGGTTTTGTTTGATGAATGGCCACCTGGAATGGTCTTCAAGGTCAATCGATGGGTGTTCTTCATTTATGTTCCTTCAAAGGATGGCCTTGGTGATCCATAACTGTTCCTCACTTGTGTCCCTTCCCAAGAATGTTCTTCCTCTACATTAAAATGCCTTGAGATTTATTGGTTTTGAGAAGTTAGAGCTCCCAACAAACTTTGACTATTCATCCCTTGAAAAACTGTCATTGAGGTATTGTGATTCTGTGAAGTCCATTCCATTAGATTTATTCCCAAATCTTTATCACATCCATATCTCTTCGTGTAGCAATTTGGAATCTCTTACAGTTCCAGAAAATTATGAACATGATTTAGTCACCTTGGAGATGGAAATCCGTTATTGCCATAATTTTGTTTCTTTTCCAAAAGGAGGATTGCGTGCCCCAAAACTCACAAGGTTTTGGGTTGACGGTTGTGGCAGTTTGAGATCACTTCCTGACAAAATGCACATACTCCTTCCGTCTCTTGAGGTTTTTCATATAGATGATTGTCCAAAAGTTGAGTCGTTTCCTGAAGGGGGTTGCCATCCAATCTGAAAACAATTAAGATCCTTTTCATATGGGATGTGGTTTGCAGAACCTCCTTTTCTTACTTATTCTAATCAATGGCAAATCTGAAGTTGTGGAGTCTTTCCCAGAGGAGCAGTTGCTGCCCACCAGTGTGACCTTCCTTGAATATGGTACTTTCCAAATTTGAAATCTTTGGACAAGAAAGGGCTTCAACACCTCAATGCTCTTGAAAAGATTGAGTATCTGAATGCCCTAAGCTCAATTGTATGCCGGAACAGGGCTGCCTCCCTTTCTATTCTTAGGATTAGAGAATGTCCTTTGTTGAAGAAAAAGTTGCAAAGTAAAAAGGAAAAGAATGGCGCAAGATTGCTCTCGAACAGATATGGATTGATGACAAATTTATAAACTAAATAACTTAACTTTTCTGTTTATAAGTTAGTTAGTTTAGCTAGATATAGTTCGTTAAGTTTGGTTTACAGCTTCAGTTATTTGATTGTAAGCTCAACTATGCTTCTTTCTTCACATGTAAACACTACGAGAATGATTTTGACAAATGAGGAACTTCTTCTTCTTATTCTCCTTCATTTCTTCTCCTCTGTTCTGGATATTTCTCTGCTTTTTTTTTTTTTTTGGTTGCTCATACATAATCAAACCCATAAAAATTAACTATTTCCCAATCTGATTTGAAGCAGAAACGGACTACTTCCAGTTTTGCATCCCTTATAACTTCAAATCCATTTCCCCTAAACTTTGGTACCGATTAAGCATACAAATATGTTGGCGAGATTGATAACTATTGGTGAACAACTTAAAAATTATCTACGTGAAAAGAAAGTCATCTAATAAAGCAAATTAAGTTGAATTTACTTTAAAAGATCCATGAATGGGTACTTGGAAATAGACGAAGCCTAATTTGCTACTTTTTAGTGCATGCTTTTATTTCTGTCAAAAAACATCTGTAGCTGATTAGAAACCAGCTTAGCACTTGCATTAATTGTTTAATTGGATTCAGACATTTACCTCTACGATAAACTAAGTTATCTTTATTTGCACGTTTGTGTAGGTTTTCCACTTCAATCTTTTATGGATGAATAGGTACTGAAAGTTCAGTGGGAACCTATGAACCTTGTAAAAGTGTGGTTCGAAATCAACAAAACGGGGAAATTTTGGTTTTTTTTTTTTTTTTCTTTTCTTGGAAGTGTACGCTTTGAATTACCATTCAATACCTTTTCTCCTCAAAGCAGCCATGAGGGAAAAGGTAATCAATGATAGAAAAGGATTTTCTTGTGGCTACTGCTTGATCATTGTTAAGGTGACTCACTTGATTTATGGTAAAATATGGCAGTTTTCCTGATATCTAGCTGGCATTGAACCAATTGGAAGCTAGGGCTGTTTCAGATACCTTTAATTATCAAATATTGAAATGAGAAACTGAAGTTGGTTTTAGATGACAACATTTTCTATTGACTAAGAGGTGCGGGTAACTTTTTTAATGATAATTATTTTCTTTATCGGTAGTTCACACACACACACATATATATATGAATATGAATTTTGATTATGTCTCTTTCTATTATAGGCTAGAGTCCCTGGAGACACCGGGCTGCAAGGTGTGATTGAAAGTACTAGGATATTGTGTTTTTGTGACAAATGCAGAGGAATTGTAAGAGACCCATTAGATTGTTTGTGGCAAATGTAGAGGAGGTGTTTTTATGTTGGCTGTAGGTTGTTATGTGTTGTTCGAGCTGCATGTGGAAAGTGCAAAAACTATTTACTAGTGTATATTTTCCTAGAGAAGGAGAACATTCTCTGTAATGTCATGAATGCATGTGTAAATGCTTTTCTCTTCTTCTTTCTCCTTCATTGTGCTTTGGAGAATTTGGTATTTTGCAGAAAACAAAAACTTCCGTAATCACTATTAAATACTGTAAGGACGCTAACGTTCAATAAGATGGAGGGTTCTTAATTGGAAATTGACCTCTTCTAATGAAACTAGACTTTTTCCCATTTTCATAGTAAAAAACATAATTGAAACTTGACAGTTGATTTCAAAGGCTGTTGCCATTTTCCATGTGAGTGATTGTCAAATTTTTCCTGTTATATTTTACAATTCTATTGCCACTAGAATTACTTTTTTGTTTATTTGAACTACAAATGGTAGCAATATTTATCCATAACTATTGGTTGTTCACTTAAAAAGTTTCTACTTGAAAAGCCATATATTACAAGTGATATCTAAAAACTCAAATTAAGTTGAATTTACTCTAAAAGATCCATGAATGGGTACTAGGAAACAGATAAAGCCTCATTTGCTATTTTTTAATGCGTGCCTTTATATTTGAGTGAAAAAGCATCTCTAGCTGATTGGAAACCAGCTTAGCACTTGCATGATATTTTTAATTAGAATCTGCATTAGCACCACGATAAAATAAAAGTTATCTATATTTGCATAAACTATTCATATGATCTAATGCACGTTTGTGTAGGTTTCCATTTCAATCTACTATGCATGTGTTGTTATTTCTTTGTTGATTCAGACGTAGCTATTTTCTCATGAATGGGTACTGAAAGTTCAGTGGGAACCTGTGCTCCTTGTAAAAGTTCAGAAGAATTTTGATTTCTATTTCTTTTGTTGGAAGTGTGGGCTTTGAATTACCATTCAGTACCTTTTCTCCTCAATTCTGCTATAAGGGAAAAGGTAACCAGTGATAGAAAAATATTTTATTGTGGCTACTGTGTGATCACTGTTAAGGCGGCTGACTTGATTTATGGTAAAAATATGGCAGTTTTCCTGATATCTAGCCGACATTGAACAAATTGGATGCACATGCTGTTTCTGATACCTTCAATTATCAAAATGTTGACTGAAGCCGGTTTTAGATGGTAACATTTTCTATTGACTAAGAGGTGCGGGTAATTTTTTTAATGGTTGTTCTTTTCATTATCAGTAGTTTACATACATATATAAGAGTATCATTCAATACCTCAATTCTGTTAAATGAATTACAGGACATCTTCCTGAATAGGCTGAAACTAACAACGGGAATTTGATGCAACTGAGTGGTGATATGTTGGATTTTCTTTTCAGGGCAGTGATATGCTGTGGGCAGAAATTGTTAGTCTCATCTTTTGTACTTGCTGCAATTGTGATCGACCGTTGTGACAAACTCATTGCGAGTCGGATGGGATGGGGTTTACAGAACCTCCCCATTCTTACACGTTTGTCAATTGGTGGAAATCATGAAGATGTGGAGTCCTTCCTAGAGGCAGAAGGCAGAGTTGCTGCCTCCAGTCTGACCACTCTTTCCAAAATTGAAATCTTTGGACAAGAATGGCTTCAATTCCTCTGTAATCTTGAAGTCCTGAAGATCTGTGACTGTCCTAAGCTCATGCACATGCCAGACAAGGGGTTACCTGCCTCTCTTTCTATTCTAAAAATCTCCGGCTGTCCTTCGTTGAAGAAAGAGTGGCAAAGTGAAAAAGGAAAAAGAACGACTGGCTTTACATATAGGTGAGTCAACGATTGGCTTTACATACCCAGTTATTCCACATATTTGTTTGATTTACAATGATGTCCTGTATTTGATTTTAGAGTACACTTCTCAGTTTGCTCTGTTTGTTTGTTTGTTTGTTTGTTTTTTTTTTTTTGGTTGCTCCTCATACATAATCAAGCCCTTAGTAACTTCAAAGCCACAATCTTTCCCCTAAACTTTGAATTACCATTCAATACCTTTTCTCCTGAAAGCAGCTACATGGGAAAAGGTAATCAATGACAGCTGAGGAGTTTCTTGTGGGTACTGTACATGTGATCCTCTGACTTGATTTTTGGTAACAAAGTGGCAGGCTTCCTGATATCTAGCCTGCATTGAACCAATTGGAAGCTGGTGTTGTTTCCGATACCTTCAATTATCAAAATGTTGAGATGAGAAACTGAAGCTAGATTTAGATGGTGACATTCTCTGTTGATTAAGAGGTGCGGGTAAGTTTTCAATGGTGGTTTTTTTCTTTATCATTCGTATACATACATATATAAGAGTATTGTTTATATGTCTTCGTACTGTAGGCTAGTATCCCTACACAAGCCTGGCTGCAAATAGGATATTGTGTTTTTTAGGCAAATGCAAAGGATTTGAAATGGGTATTTAGCATTATTTTAGAAGACCTATTAGTTTGTTCTGTGAATAATTTCATGTGTGCTTATTTTATGATGGTTGTAGGTAGTTATGCCTTCCTTTCTGGAGCTGCATGTGGGCAGTGCAAATAAACATTTACTGAAGTATATTTAGCTAGAGAATGGGAACTCTCTGTAATGTCATGAATACATATGTAAATGCTTTGTTAGAATGCCGAAAAAGTTTGCGTGAAATCCCGTGGTTGTTCCTCTGTAAAAAAATCTACCACCAGTCTGAACTGCAAAGGTTTCTTTTGCATAATGTTTCATATGTTATAAAAAGTTCATCAGCATATATATTTAAAACAGAAAAAAAGAAAAGAAAATGTGACGTTTTGGCTATTTTAATGAATTACAGGACATCTTCCTAAAACTGACAATGGGAATTTGATGCCACCACATAAATCATGTGTGGAGTGCTTGAAAGAGTCTGAAGTTAGCTGATGCTACTGAAGGGTACGCATTCTTAGAGTTTACTTCCTGCTATTGTGGTTATATTGTATACGTCTTATGTACTTGGATCGCGCCCCTTTGCATTTATTTATGAATTGACATTACTTATAAAAAAATAAAAAATGTTTTGTCAACTAAATGATTTTTTTCTGGCATTGCTGGTTAGAATTTGTTTATAACATGACCAAACTTGGTCAGTTTGTTACATTTTATCACATATTGAATTAACATACTATTTACTAGTAACATGTACTATACCATTGGTAGACAAATTCATGAAATGAAGCTACTGGTTAGCATTTATAGCAGATACACATATAGGAAAGATGGATTTCAAACATTATCCATAGGTCCATCATGGAGGTTGTATTTGGAAATTACAAGTATAGGTTCTCCTGGGCCTTGGCACAATGTGGTTTAAGTGTATAGTGGTGATGAGATAGGTGTCGGGTTCAAATGGATTATGGTGTGATTGAAAGTAGTGGGATATTATATTTTGGAGGCAAATGCAGAGGAGATGAAGTGGTTACTCGATGCTATTTCAGATTATGGTTTTAGAATACCCATTAGATTGTTTGTGTGTTTATTTTATGTTGGCTTAGAAGGAGAACATTCGATCTCTGTAATGCCATGAATGCATGTTTAAATGCTTTGTTGGACCGCTAGAAGAGTTTGTCTGAAATTCAATAGTTGTTCCTCTTCAAATAAATCTACCAGTCTTTTTGCATCATGTTTGTTATGCTACAAAGTTCATCTGCATAACTTCTTTTTAAAAGAAAATGTGATGCTTTGGCTGTTTAATGAACTGCAGGACATCTTCCTGAAACTGACAATGGAATTTGCTGCTGCTATGTAAATCATGTGAGGAGTGCTTAAAAGATTCTTGAGCTGGCCTTGCTCAAACAGCTGATGCTAATGATGGGTATGCATTATTCGATTTAAAAGTAGACATTATTAACTTTTGGCTTATGTGTTGAGGAACATGATGTTGACTGAAGGATCACAATACATAAGACTTGGGGTGAGGACTTTTCTGTTATTTTTTCCAGTTATGTTGCCACCAGAATTACATTCAAAACCATGTGCTGCCAACCTGATGAAGCGGAATCAATATGGACAAATTTTACTTTTATTAGACTAAGGTGAGGTACAAGTTTTTCCCACATTCTGTTTGGGGTTTGGAAGATCACAGAAGTTGAGATTAATATGTAAATTTTTTTGTGTTGCAGCTTAATAAGTAGAAGAAGCATTACTATATGGTGATCCTTTGTTGCAAGAGGAAAAAGGATGGCCTAAGATTGCTTACGTTGATTGAATAAGCTAAAAGTCCAGGAAGAGTCCCAATTTTACAATATCAGCTTTCACATACTAATTCATCAATATATTTACCCTCTCTGTTTTAGGTTTCTTTGATACCTATCTTTGATAAAACAAAAGCTGTTGTATTACATATTGAGTCTTCATTCCTGTACTCTAATGTCATTGAAAATCATAATTGGATAAATAACAATGAAAGTTATGGGCATTCAATGTTAATTTTATTACCTCAAAGAGTGAGCATTTGTATAATGCTTGAGAGTATGTAACATTTCTTCAAAACAGAATGCTCTGCTGGTAAATTCTTCATTTACTTCACTATGCCAGAACTGAGCAGTTAAGTGCAAATTGTTGAAATTATTTGAAATTCAGCAATTGAAATTCATCAAGAAAATAATTTGTTCTGTGAATAATTGCATGTGCTCATTTTTTGATGGTTGTAGTAGTTATATTTTGAGCTTCATGTGGTCATAAAATAAACATTTACTGAGTATATTTAGCTGGAGAATGGAAACACTCTGTGTATTGTCATGAATGCAAGTGTAAATGATTCATTGGAACCCGAAAGAGTTTGTCTCAAATTACTGAACTAGTTTTTTAAACTTCACCTTCATTATGGGTCTAAAATTCAGAATTTGATTATATTATTGACTCAAAACATATTTGATTGATTCTTTTGAAACTAGGAACATAGAGATAAAACATATGCCAAGCTGTTGTGTTCATGTTATTGAGTATTTGCCCTGCTTTTCAATATGGAATCGTTGGCACTTGCTTGTTGTACATAATGCTATTGTTGTACAGGTAGTTATGGGGCGTGTGAAGATTGTTTTGATCTTACTTATAATTCTGTAACGTGTTTTTATAATGCTAAATTTGAAGTTGTAATAATTGGCATGAAACAAATAATTGGATTATCTCTGGAATTGACCTCGATCAGGACATCCTAAAGACTGTTTTTACAATTTTTGAGTGATTAGATGACTGTTCATAGAGAGCTTAAACATAAATTAGTGCCTTTCATTTCCAGATTTTCTTTCCCTTATAGATTTTAGATTGTAAATTTAGGTGAAATTTGTGTACACCTTCTGTTTACTTGACTTTTTCTGTACTCTTTTACAGAATATCCTAAATTTACTATTAAAAAAAGGCTTTTTTTGTTGTGTATTGCAAGATTGGAAAGATAAACTTTGCTCTTGAGATTCGTTGCCATTGAGGGATAAAATGCCCTCGTGAGTCCCACTCATTTTTGACACATTAGCAAAATGCCAAACTGTGTAGACACGTGTGGGCAAAAGGTTAACACCCATAAATAGAGAAAAGAAAAGGAGAGAAGTAGGTTCTTCTTGACTGGATTTTTCTTCTCCCTCACTCAAGCTCTCTCTCAATAGTCTTTGTAAGCTGGTTCTTGAGAGAATCAGAGATCATTATTTTCATCTTCTTTCTCATTCCAAAGAACATTTAAGTATGGGAGTGTCTTTGGCTCCAACGGAAGACCCTCCTAACGCCTTCTCTGTTTTGCAAGCACACAATTCTCACATCAGGGCCCCATTTCAACTCAGCTGTACAATGACTGTTGAGGTAGCTTGTTTCGACCCAAAAATTGCCCCAACAATGCCGAACCTCAAGAGCTTAGGTTATATGGCTATATATCATTTTATGATGCCTAGCTATCAGCAGGTGCACTATTAAGCAATCAAAGGTAGTTTCTATGAATTAGGAGATAGCTTAACATAATTCTGTATTTTTTTTCTTCGAGAAAGGATCCATAGGAGCATAAAGGCTACCAAAGGAGAACAATAATCTCTCCCCCCATCCACTTGAAAAACAAATTGTACTGGAATCATGTGTGTCCAATTTTCTGCTAGCCTTATGTCTTCTATATGTATTGTATCTTTGGGTTTCTCATTCTGTTCCTAAAGTCATCGACTCTGGAAAGTAGTTGTTGGAAAGACGAACCCCATTGGGCTTATACTACCATGAATTAACTAAAAAATGAATCTAATAAATCCAGAGACAAATTTCACATTTTGTGCATAATCTTATACTAATAGAATAAACAACTAGGCTCGGCTCATTAACTTCAAACTCTTTGATATTTGGGAGACTAGAAAGAATTCAAAAGTCGAAACTTGTCAGGACATTCTTAACTTATTGCCATATGAACTGTTTATCTATTTATCTCTTCGTCCTGTCATCTATACATACATGAACACTTGCTTTCTTTATATGTATATTGTGTTTTGAATCGCAAATATATGTATTGCAACTTTTTCTTTTTAACAAAATAAATTTGGTGAAACCATCAGGATTATAGTATAGATCAAATAATAACAAAAAAAAAAAAAAAAAAATAAAAAATAAAAACTAGTTGTATGCTCTTTGGTTTATTGTAACTGTTCTTGTGAATGGGCAATATTTCCTTTTCTTCTAATTGATCATTGTTTAGTGAACACAAGTTGGGATAATTTTGTCATTCAACTTGTTTCAGTTTGCTTGAGTTGCATTTATGATGTTTTTCTTCTAATTGATTGCTTTGCTTTTTAATAGAATGACACAAATCAAAATTCAAAAGTGAGGCTTTTTTGTATTTTATTTTAAATGTTTTTACAAGTACCAAAAAGGCATCACTTCAAATTTTAGAAACTTTCCGTAAATTTTTTTTTCTGAACAAAAATACCTGAAATAATGATTTTTAATGTTAAGATTTGACAAAGAGTGTCGAACTTAAGGGAATCAAGCACCAATAGAATTGCATATGGAGTGCAAAATTCAATGCTTTGGGCAACCAAATAGTGTAACATTTATCTCTAGGTGTTTTTTTTTTTTTTTTTTTGATATGTTTTCTGGGCACCCAAAGGAAATTCTTTGCTTGGCTTTTAATTGGCCTTTTGTGTATTGAAATTAGTGTGTACATCCGATGTGGGCAATCAATCCTCTTTCCCAATGGAGTTAAGGAGTTGGGCTTGGTGCTAACGCATTGCTTGCAAGTTTCATTCAGTTAAATCAAGGCTGCATTTGAGTGAATTGAAGTTTTTGGTGTTTGATAAAACAGAATGCTTTGCCCACTTGTTACTTCTTCATTCGCTTCACCATTCTCGACATAAGCAGTTGAGTCTCTCTCAAGCAAACACCAAAAATGATTGAGAAATCCATTTGAAATTGGGGATGCTTTGAATCAGCAAGGTTTTTCCCCATGGTTTTTGTTTCTAGTAATCTCCATTTTACTCACTCCCATTGGTGGTTTTTCTTTTCAAAGGAGTTATATTTTGAATTTGTCGCTAGAGAATGTGGACTAGCATATTTTATTGGAATCTGCATTAGCACTACCATAAACTTAGATTGATGCACACTATTGTGTCAGGATGTGTGAAAAGCACTATGCATGAACTATTGATATCATCTGATGCATATGTGTGTAGATCTTATGTTTCAATTTACTATGCATGTGTTGTTATTTCTTAGTTGATTCAGATGTTTAGCTATTTTTTGATGCATAGACACTAAGAGTTCAATGGAGACCTATGGACCTTGTGAAAGTATTGTGCCAAATCGACATCATGGGCATTTCGGTTTCTTTTTCTTTTGTTGGAAGTGTAGGTTCTGAATTACCACCATTCAGTACCTGACCTCTTGAAAGCTGCTACATGGGAAAAGGTAATCAATGGCAGCAGAGGATTTTATTGTGGCTATTGTATGATTGTGTTAAGGTAGATGAGTTGATCATGGTAACGGAATGGGAGGATGTCTAATTACAGCCAGCACTAAACCAATCGCAAGCTAGTACTAGTTCTCATACCTTCAATTATCAAAATGTTGAGATGAGAAATTAAAGCTGGACAATGGACAAAAATTATCTTAAAATTTAACAAAAATTTTACTTATCCTACCATTTTTACGCTTTTTACAGATATTTTCTTATTATTTAAAATTTTACTTTAACTTTTGTTTCATTTTAAATATTTTTTTATTATTAAATATTTTTTACAAAATACTTTTTTATTCTTCAAAATTTCTTACTTTAGTATATCAAATTTTTATTTTGTTTTAAATACTTTATTATCATTAAATGTTACAATTAAATTAAAAAAAAAAAAAAAAAAAAAGAAGGAGAAAAATGAGCTATTGGGTATCAAATAAGTGGGGAGAGAAATGCCTAACGATTTGAGGGGAGATAAAAACTTTACTCAAAACATCACAAAATAGGGGAAGGGTAGATGCGAGATTTGGCTCTCAACGAAAAAAGAAAAAGACAAGAAAAAGTGGACCGTATTGCATGGAATGGTAGATGGCACATTCTACAGACAAGTTTTTTAAGTCCACTTCTTCCTTGTTAAAGCCTAAACGCAGCTTCCTCTTTCTTCATTAATTTCATTCGACTTCCAAACAAGAAAACATGGCTAAGTTTGCAATCATTTTCGATCATAAAGGAACAGTATTCGACCTACACGGCTAACAGAAAATAATTGAAGATCGAATGTGATGGGACTGCACGCCACATTTGTTGATGAGAGGTGACTTGTACTATTCAACTAATTATCAAACTTACCTCAGCAATTTACCATTCTTACGGTTTAGGATGATTTGTTGTTGGAGGCAAGCAATGTCAGAAGGTGATTTCAATGAAAAATATATCATAAGTGTGAGGGATATGCACTCAAGGTAATACATTTAATTGTTGCGTGTTTTTTTACGATAAGAGTGTGATGCATGGGTTGAGATCTAGTGTACTTGCCTTTTCAAATTGCTAGTGTCTTAGTGATATGAGTAGTATGTATGATGGGATTTTTATAGGACTTACTTGCTCGAGTAGGTTGTGGGCTAGTATATATGTAACATTAGCTACCTGAATTTGGTAATTACTGAGAATTCATATTGGTAAAGAGAGCCACAAATTAATTGTGGATTGAATGTGGCCAATTGTAGTGGACTTCGCTCCACATCATGTCATTAAATCAAACTGAATGAATGCAAAGTAACCAATATTTGTCGATTTTTAATTCATATCATTTGAGAGAGAAAATTTGAAAGGTGAGTTGTACTACTTAACCAATTGCAATCTATCATTCATACAATTTAGTTGTAGGCAAGCAATGAAGATTAGCAGTTGAAGGCAAGGAGCGATAGAAGGTGATTTGAAGGGATGAATATATGGACCTAACTCCTTTCCATTTCAAAGGAAATGGATAGGAGCCGGTTAGTGTAAAAATAAGGGTATTATTGTCTTTCTCCATCTATATTAATTTTTTTTTTTTTTTTTTTTTTTTAATACTAACCGGCTCCTCTCCATTTCCTTTCGAATGGAGAGAATCCTTCTCCATGAATATATAAATGTAAGTCCTATATTAAAAAACTATCATAAATGCGAGTGATTAATATAGTATTATTCCGTCAAAACCTATAAACATTAAAAAAGTCACACATTAAAAAAGTCAAGTTAAAATAATTATATTTTTCTTGTATTAGCATCATCTATTAGTAGCGATAGTAATGTCGCTGCTAATAATTAAGCTTGACCTTAATGGAGTAAATTCTTGCAGTGAAACTTCAATCACCCACATGATAAAGCAATACACATCCACGTGATAATAAGGCCGTTAATGGCATGCCACCGAAAGAAAAAGAGAAAGCAAACAAACATGAAAGAAAGAGAAATTTCATGGACAATCTACAGGCTAAGCCGACATATCTTTCATCAATAATTGTGCAACTAGACTTGATATAATTATCTTGTTCAAGCCTCAAGGGGAAGATTAACAATAATAACTGCCGTTAATGGCATACCACCGAAAGTAATAGAGAAAGCAAACAAACATGAAAGAAAGAGAAATTTCATGGACAATCTATAGGCTAAGCCGACATATCCTTCATCAATAATTGTGCAACTAGAATTGATATGATTATCTTGTTCAAGCCTCAAGGGGAGAATTAACAATAATAACTATGACCAAATAATCTTGTGAGATATATATATATATATATATATATATATATATATATGTATATATATTGTGAAAGGTGAAGTGCTACACTTTCAATTTTAATATTTTTTTTAAAGTCAGTTTTCAAATTATATGTTACCATTTCAGTGACATTATTGTATAATCAACTTTTAGAATGAAATAAATAAATAAATAAATAAAGAAGTATAGCATTTCTCTTTGCGAAAATATAATTTTTCCATATCACAATGAATCAACATAAAAGAACTACCATGCGATTACTATTTGCCCTCATGAAGTACCAATTTTATATTACACCCCATGAACTATCATCTTGTTATCAAAGACTTACTACCGTCCGTCAAAGACATTAAGTTAAGCGGCTAACTGTACTGTTCATGACATTATTCCGTTAGTCAATGACATTGTTCACGGTACTGTTCAGTGTTCACGCACGTGACACATTAATCGTCATGTTTAACGTCTTTAACTGACGGTAGGAGTCTTTGGTAACGAAATGGTAGTTCATAGGGGGGTATAATGTAAAATTGATAATTCATGGGGGGTATAATGTAAAATTAGTAGTTCATTGGAGCAAATGATAATTGTGTGGTAATTTATGGGGGAAAATGATAATTATCCATAAAAGAATATAATAATACTTCATATATTTATGGGTGCAGTTTTTATTTTACCAGTGGCATAAGTCGCATATATAATCCGGTCCTTAGCATGGTCGTTGCCTCTAAATTACATCAATTAGTGTTGTTAGAACAGTTTTCCTCACAATGGATGCGAAATCTTCGGAGCCTTCAAGATCTGCTATAGGTTGTCACGTGTACTCCGCTTTGCTACAAAAGAACAATGAAGCGTCAAAGGTATGATTGTCTCTACCTGGGCACCATGCCAAAGTTAAAACCTAAGAGAAATATTGTACTTCGACGTACAATAAATCAATATGCCAAATAATTTCTGATTATGAGAGAGTGTGTAAATTGTACCTTGCTTAGGGGCCTATTTGTAGGCTAAGGTGCTGAGTTTGAATTAAACTGGTTCTCTTGGAGTTTGAGATAGAATTAAGCTTCTATTGACTTGTCGACTTAGAGTAGGACTCCGATATTCCAATGCGATCCTAATTGGAATATATTTTATATTAATTAATTAAATAGCCCTTGCTATTTAATTAATATTTTTATAGGGCAATTCTCCGGCCCTTGGGCCCATAATTAGATGGGCTCGTAGTGTGAATTTATTCCCAACAGTTACCCCCCAATTCCCTTAGCTAAGGTACTTGGGTAATGGGAATTTAATCAAAGCTTTGGAAGGCTCACTTGCCTAAGTTCCCAAGGGCACCCCCCAGCTCTATCCGAGTTGCCAAGATTATCCGAATTCATGCAATACTCTTTAAGCAGTAACTCATAAGCCTTTCGACAGACTAACCTTTGTTTCCCGTTCGTCTTGGGGTAATTTCTTGTTTTTGCCCAAGGTTTTCTCCTTGTCCTTATTTGTCTTTCAATAGACTCACATTTGTTTCCCGTTCATCTTGAGGTGATTTCTTGTTTTTGCCCAAGGTTTTCTCCTTGTCCTAGTTTGCCTTTCGACAGACTAACCTTCGTTCCCCGTTCGTCTTGGGGTGATTTCTTGTTTTTGCCCAAGGTTTTCTCCTTGTCGCCGGGTGTGAATCTTCTTGTTTTTGCCCAAGGTTTTCTCCTTGTCATTGTTTCAAAGGGTTGTTTCCTTATTCCTTGTTTTTGCCCAAGGTTTGCTCCTTGTCGTTGGGTATGAATCTTCTTGTTTTTGCCTGTGGTTTTCTCCCCGTCCTATCCATCAAAGAGTAATTGTCAGGGGGTCCTTGAGGACCGAGGACACTCCGATGCTTAAGTTAGCACTACTCTTTTATTTGAATCAAATTAAATATTAAAAACAATTAAATGATAAAAGCCTAAACCAAACTCGGCCAAATCCAGATTAAAGATAATTAAATACTAAAAGCATAAGCAAACCAAACTCCGGGCATACTACCGATAGTATTCCTTCAAAGGCTCTGTGTTCCACTAGGTAGTGGTTTCTTATCTGTCCTTCAAAGGGTTGGCTCTTTATTCTTTGTTTTCACCCAAGGCTTGCTCCTTATCGCTGATTGTGAATCTTCTTGTTTTTGTCCAGGGTTTTCTCCCTGTCCTGTCTATCAAAGAGCAATTGTCAAAGGGGGGTCCTCGGAGGACCGAGGACACTCCGATGCTTAAATTAGCATTACTCTTTATTCAAATCAAATTCAATATTGAAAGACAATTTAAATGATAAAAGTCTAAACCAAATCAGAGGCCAAATCCAGGGCCAAATCCAGCATTAAAGATAGTTAAATGCTAAAAACATAAATAAACCCAACTCTGGTGTACTACTGATAATACTTCTTCAAGTGCTCTGCGTTCCACGGCCTAGGTAGTGGTTTCCCATCCGCCCTTCGCAGGTGATATGCTCCTCGTCGATGACATTCAACAACCTGGTAGGGCCCTTCCCATGTAGGACCCAACTTACCTTCAGTGGGATCTCGTGTGGCGATGGTCACTTTTCTGAGGACCCAATCTCCAACTTTGAAGTCCCGGTGCTTAACCCGCTTGTTGAAGTACTTGGTCGTCACGAGATAGGCGGCCATGGTGACCTGAGCTTCATCTCGCTTCGCATAAGTCCAGTGTAGCCTCATTCCCTTTTCATTCACCGGGTTGTAATGCTCCACTCGGTAACTTACAGCACTATTTCTACCGGGTATCACAGCCTTCGGCCCATAGGTTAGGCAAAGGTGTCTCTCCTAGAGGAGTTCGGTGGTAGTTCTATAGGACCACAAGACTGGGAGAAACTCCACCCAAGCCCCTTCCCGCCTTCAAGCTTCTTCTTGAGGTATTCATTAAGGTCTTGTTGGTTGCTTCTACCAATCCGCTTTGCTGGGATGTCTCGGTGAAGAGTAGTAATTCCTTATGCAGAGTTTTGCACACCACTTCCGGAACGGTTCGCAGTCGAATTGCTTACCGTTGTCTGTTACAAAGGCATGAGGAATTCCAGATTTTGGTGAAGTAGTCTACCGCAACTACTATGAACTTGCATCCTCCTTTTCCAGTGGGTAACGGACCTACCAAGTCAACTCCCCACTGTGCGAAGGGCCACGGTGCCGAAATTGGATTCAGCTCTTCAGGGGGATTTGTCGTGATCTTAGCAAACCTCTGACACTTGTCACAATGCCTCACAATGTCATCAGAATCCTTGTTCATTCTAGGCCAATAGTACCCGGCTCTAACAGCTTTGTGAGCTAGCATCCGGCTCCCTCCATGACTGCCGCATACCCCTTCGTGAATTTCCCGCATCACATAATCTGCCTCTGCCTTAGTAAGACACTTTAAGAGGGGTAGAGTGTATCCCCGTTTGTACAAAGTGTTACCCGCCCATGTATACCGAGCAGACCTCATCCGTATCTGTCGTGCTTTCTGCCTATCATCTGGGAGCTTTCCATCTCTCAAGTATCGGATGATATCTATAGCCCATTCCGGGGCTTCGCCTTCTTGCTCAATCAGAAACCTTCACGATTGATAATATAGAAGGCTCGGTTAAGACTTGTATTTTATGCTCTGAAGCTTCAACCTCTTCTTCTGTAGCGGATCCGAGTTTTGCCAAGAAATCGGCCCGGCTATTTTCCTCTCGGGGAATCCTCGTCAACACTACAAGGTCAAAGAAGATTTGGAGTTCTTGTACCTTGGTCAGATATTTCTTCATTTTTACCCCCCGAGCCTCATACTCTCCTTGAATATGCCCGACTACAACTTGCGAGTCACTCCTCACCTCCAGGTTCTTGGCTCCCATGTCTCGGGCTAAACTCATTCCAGCTATGACTGCTTCATACTCTGCTTCGTTGTTGGTCGTAGGGAAATCCAATCGAATGGAGAACTCTAGGTTACCTCCTTCTGGACTTGTTAGCATAATGCCAGCTCCGCCCCTCTTTCGAGTGGAGGACCCGTCCACATACGCTATCCATGTTTCTCCTTTAGGTAGTTGGCCCGTTTCTGGAAAATTACAGAATTCTACAAGGAAGTCAGCCAATGCCTGCCCTTTGATAGCTGTCCTAGGATAGAACTCAACATCAAACTCTCCCAACTCTATGGCCCAATTCACTAACCTCCCTGAAACGTCTGGTTTCTGCATCACCTTTTTCAATGGATACTCTGTCAAGACTCTGATGGTATGAGCTTGGAAATACGGCCTTAGCCTTGTGACACCATTAATCTGACGCCAACTTTTCTATCTTAGGATATCTCTCTTCTGCTCCGTGCAACGCCCGACTAGTGAAGTATATTGGCCTCTGAGTGCCATGATCTTCCCGAACTAAAGCTGAACTCACGGCAGTGGGTGATACGGCCAAATAGAGGTAAAGTACTTCTCCTTCATCTCGCTCTGCTAAGTAAGGAGGTTCCCTGAATCGCTTCAGGCTTGAAGGCTTCTTCACATTCTTCATCCCATACAAATGCTTTTCTGAGGACCTTGAAGAAAGGCAAGCACTTGTCGGTTGATCGGGATATGAACCTGTTTAGGGCAGCAACCCTACCGGTGAGCTGCTGTAGCTGCTTTATGCTCCGTGGTGCTTGCATATCTAACACTGCCCGTATCTTCTCTGGGTTAGCTTCAATCCCACGCCTTGACACGACAAAACCTAAGAACTTACCCGAGGACACTCCAAAAGCACATTTAGTCGGGTTTAGCTTCATGCCGTAGAGCCTTAAGGCTTGGAATGCCTCGGCTAGGTCTTGGATATGGTTTGCTGCCTGTATGCTCTTCACCAGCATATCGTCTACGTAGACTTCCATATTTCGCCCAATTTGTCCTTGGAACATCCGATTGACTAGCCTCTGATAGGTGGCTCCAGCATTTTTCAATCCGAAGGGCATTACTTCATAGCAATAGGTTCCCCGATCCGTCACGAAGGACGTCTTCTCTTGGTCCGGTCCATACATGCGTATCTGATTATACCCGGAAAAAGCATCCATGAAGCTAAGTAACTCATGCCCGGATGTAGAATCTACCAACAAATCAATTCGCGGCAGAGGAAAGCTATCTTTCGGACAAGCTTTGTTGAGATCTGAGAAGTCCACACACATCCTCCACTTGCCGTTAGACTTCTTTACTAGCACTACATTAGCTAGCCACTTTGGGTATTGCACAGCTCTGATGAACCCAGCCTTGATCAACTTCTCTACTTCTTCTGCCGCGGCCTGGCTTCTCTCGGGTGCACAACTTCTTCTTTTCTGAATTACTGGCGGATGAGCCGGGTCCACATTTAGCTGATGGACTATCACTGCAGGGTCTATGCCAGGCATATCTTCATGGCTCCAAGCAAACACATCTTCATTCTTTCGGAGGAAAGTCAACAACTCTTCTTTTAGCTCCTGGGTTAACTGCGACCCGACCCTGACATTCCTCTCGGAGCTACCGATCGAATATTCCTCCAATTCTTCGACCGGTTCTCCGCCCTGTAATTGCTATTTATCAATACTACTACACCCGGTTTCAAGTGTAGCTTTTCCAGGAACGTCCTTTAGGGTGACATTGTAGCATTGGCGGGCTGCCCACTGATCTCCTTTGACTTCCCCGACCCCCCGATCGGTAGGAAACTTCATCTTTAAGTGTGGAGTTGACGTTATTGCCCGAAACCCATTAAGTGCTGCTCTGCCGACGATGGCGTTGTATGCCGAAGGCCGATCGATTAGCAAAAATCTTACCATTATTGTTGCTTGATAAGGGACAGTACCCGCTGTTACCGGGAGATCGATGGTGCCGACTGGCTGAACTTGCTCACCGGTGAATCCCACCAATGGGGACCTAGCTACCCCGACTTTTTCTTGGCCTATATTGAGCTGTTTGAAAGCTGGCATATACATGATGTCTGCTGAACTTCCGTTGTCTACTAGGATTCTATGCATGTTGTGGTTAGCTACCGTCAAGGTGACTACCAAAGCATCTGTATGAGGAAGAGATATTCCTTCATAGTCTTCGTCCGAGAACCCGATCACCACCGATTACATCTTCGAACCTTCATTGGTCTTTCATTTGCATATATTTCATGGTTTCTTGCTTGTCGTGCATATGCCTTTCTTGCAGTTAGACTCTCTCCTCCTCCGAAAACCCTCCAGCTATTGTCCGAATCTCTCCTAGCGCAACTTGGTTTCTTGGTGATCCATGTTGTCGGCTCGACTCCTTTCTCTTCTTTCTTGATTGCGTCCCCTTGGCTATCCTCCCGTGGATGATTCTCTCGGCCTCCTCCAACTAGCGGGCGATCTGGTGTGTTCCGATTCTGATTGTCTCGATTATTGTTTGGTCGATTATCCCAGTCATTCCTTGGCTGATTCCTCTGACCTCCTATGAATTGAACCAGCTTACCATTTTTTATGAGTTTCTCTATTAACTGCCTCAGTGCTATACATCCTTCGGTGTAGTGACCCCTAGCCTCATGGAAGTCACAGTATCGATCTTTGTTTCTCTCCGGAGGATTACCCGGTATTCTTGGTGGACGGACAAACTCTGGATCTCTCTTGACCTCCATTAGTACTTCTGAAATCTTAGCATTGAGGGGTGTGAAATTATAGTCCTGAAACTTCTTCTTTAAGGGCTTAGGTTCTGCCACTGCCTTCTGAGTTTCCTTCCTCTTGTCTTCTTTCTTCTTACTTTCTTCTTCTCTCGGATGTCTCGTACTATCTATTGCCTCCAAAATATCAGCCTCATTGATAAACTCTTCTACCTTGTTCATCATTTCTCGGAGATTGCTTGGCGGTTTCCGTGCCATTTTCTTCATCACCGGCTCTGAGGTTAAGAGTCCATGGTAAATAGCTGAATATACCAGGTCATCGGAGGGCTCTTCGACTTCTGTCTTTTCTAGGTTGAGTCGAGTTATGAATTGCTTCAAGGTTTCACCGCTGCGCTGCTTCAGAGTTAGTAGATAGGAAGGTGGTTTTTTTCGAGTCCGTGAGGTCATAAATTGGGTTAGGAATACTCGGCCTAAGTCTTCAAATCTATCAATTGAGCCCGGAGGCAGCTTCCTAAACCATTTTCGAGCACTTCCTGATAAAGTGAGGGGGAAGGCCCGGCAAGCCACCTCATCTGGGATGCCGAGAAGGCATACGTGCGATCGGAAATCCTCGACATGCTCATATGGATCTCCGATGCCGTTGTAACTCATCATAGAAGGGGCCTTGAATTTTTCAGGTAATTGGTACGCCTCCACGCGTGGGGAAAAAGGTGAACCGGTTCCCTGCAACACTCTATCCATGAAAACATCCTTGGCCTTACCCTTCTTCTCCGCCTCCATGACGGCTAACTTCTTGTCAAACTCTGCCATCCTCCGGTCGAGTTCTTCATCTCTATTCCAGGCGCCACTGATTTTACTATCAGTTATCTGATTTTCTTCCTCCCGGAAATTGTCTTCTTGATGTCCTCCTTCGGATTGATCATGAGTGATAGCTCGGCTAGCGAGCTCTTCTTCTTCCTCTCTCCTCCCACCCCGGGTTTCCTCGCGATGAGATTGCTCGGACACCCGTTGAAGGAGTTCTGCATTCCGTTGTGTCAGGGCTTCGATTTGCGCTGCCATTGCTGCAAAACGTTCAGGATCCGCTGGTTCTGGTTGACGAGAAGGTATGTTGTGCTGAACCGGTCGCGGTTGGACTATGGGCTCAACAGGATTGACCATGATAACCGGATCTGGCTGTGGATGGATAACTGGGTCAACCGAGCAGACATGGTTGGCTTGTTTCAGATTAGGTTGGACCACTGGACCAACCTGGTTAGCCAGTTCCTTTTGTGACTGTCGGATTGCCAGACTTTCTGATCTCGTCATGGCCACCATGGCAAACTTTTTCTTTTTTAAGAAGTCAACGGTCAAAGTCAACGGTCAACGGTCAAAGTCAACGGTCAACGTCGACTGTGAATGCTGACATGGCACTAGGGCTGACGTGTGCATGTAGGGTGTCCTCAGAATACAATAAGTCAGAATAAGGATTACCTCATCCTTATAACCAATCAAAATTTAATTTGAAATCTTAAACTAAAATAGTCTATTCCTAAATCAAAATAGGAATATAAACTAAAACCAGAATAAAATATATCTATACCAGAATTAGAATATGAACTTAAACTGGAATAGCCTATTCCTAAATCAAAATAGGAATATAAATTTAAATCAGAATAGGAATTAAACCTGTTGCCAAACACCTTTTGTCTTCTCCCAAACCAACTCACGCGGTCGCCAGAGAGCAGTTTTCCATGCTTTCTTTCTTTTTTCTTTTGCAGACCACTACTGGCATGCAGGTTCTTTCTTTTCCTTTCTTTTTTCTTTCACAAAACCTGCTACATACAGCAAGTATGGTCTCTTCCTCTCTTTTCTTTTCTTTTCTTTTTTTTTTTTTTTTTCTGCTACACATGCAGTATGGTCTTCCTCTTTTTTTCTTTTCTTTTGGCTTTCACTGGCAGCAATGGTCACAGGCGGTGTGACGACGGGCCTGTCCCGAGGCTAGCGGGCGCGTGTCTCGAGCTTGGAGGTTGCGCGGCGTGGCGATTGGTCTGCTTTGAGTGAACGGCGACGGCTGCTGAGGTGATCCGCTATGTAGCAGACTTCGCGGTTCAGGTGGTGAATGGCCAGTCCAGAGCTCGGCGATCAGCGCAATAGC
Organism: Carpinus viminea; assembly: GCA_013348765.1. Taxonomy (NCBI): domain Eukaryota; kingdom Viridiplantae; phylum Streptophyta; class Magnoliopsida; order Fagales; family Betulaceae; genus Carpinus; species Carpinus viminea. The sequence goes on from CP054668.1 coordinate 28,573,590, forward strand.
AACGCCGCGAGTCGGGGTCTTGATCCGAGCTTGGCGATGAACGGACAAAGAACGCCTTTTTTGGAGGTTGGCGATACGAGCCTTTGCTGCAGTGGCAACTGAGTTTGGAACCTCCAGTGGTGGTCACCGCAGAAGGTTGTGTGAAGCTTTTCGCACACCGTGAAAAATATATATTTTTTATGAGAGACGACTAGTCGTTCCCACAGACGGCGCCAAACTGTTAGAACAGTTTTCCTCACAATGGATGCGAAATCTTCGGAGCCTTCAAGATCTGCTATAGGTTGTCACGTGTACTCCGCTTTGCTACAAAAGAACAATGAAGCGTCGTTAAAACCTAAGAGAAATATTGTACTTCGACGTACAATAAATCAATATGCCAAATAATTTCTGATTATGAGAGAGTGTGTAAATTGTACCTTGCTTAGGGGCCTATTTGTAGGCTAAGGTGCTGAGTTTGAATTAAACTGGTTCTCTTGGAGTTTGAGATAGAATTAAGCTTCTATTGACTTGTCGACTTAGAGTAGGACTCCGATATTCCAATGCGATCCTAATTGGAATATGTTTTATATTAATTAATTAAATAGCCCTTGCTATTTAATTAATATTTTTATAGGGCAATTCTCTGGCCCTTGGGCCCATAATTAGATGGGCTCGTAGTGTGAATTTATTCCCAACAAGTGTCATTAAATTGAAAGTTTTAGCAAACGCTGATAAATTTTGGTAAAATGATGGTATTTAGACGATGTTTTATAAATCGTTTTATTGTTGTTTTATAACAAACTTTGGTATATGATTCCTAGAGAATATGGTTGGCTCCATGCCCTGATAAAAACAATATATTTAGAAGATGTCAGAGTTTATAAAACGCTAAAATATTCATATTTTTTTGGCACTAACAAAACACTGATAAATTTCAATTTTTGGGAGGCGTACGCGTTTTATACATGCCAATAAATGAGCACCACTATTTTAACTTTGTTTTTAGCTATTTACTGGCATTTTACAAGAATTGGTAAATTTAAAAAAAAAAAAAAAAAAAATTGTGTGGTGTTTAGGCAGATGTGAATTTTAGAATATAAATTAAATAATTAAATTCATATTTTTTTTTATAAGTTTAAATTTTTAAAGTAAATAATGATTTAACATGGTATTGAAATAGAAGTCATAAGTTTAAATTATGTCTTTCATATTTTACCTCCAATTTCAAAATAGGAAAAAATATAAAATAAAAAAAACCCTTTCAATCATGTATGGGCCCAAGGAATTTTTATGAGAGGGGGACCAAAGAAAAAAAAAATTATTATTATTATTTTTTTACTAATCACTGGTACTTAAATACAATGAAAAATTAAGCTTAGAATTGTGCCAAATTCTCCAATTATATGTTTAAATTCTAACAGCCAATATTCTCAATATTTAATAACCATAATATACAAATTACAAGACCACTTATATTAGGAACCGAGCTTAGAGTAACCTCAAAAGTGCAAACTGTGTTGAGTTATTTTGCACCTCGTTAATTAACATCATATTTCCATATGCATTTGACTTTCTCATCATCTACAAATAAATTTACATTATCATTTTTTAGTATTCAAAAATAATACTTATATTCACATACAATAATCAATACGATTCTAATATGACATATTAGAACCTAAACCCCATGTGTATCAATTTTCATTGAACTCATGAAAGTCTAGGGTTAATTAATACTTTAAATGTAATTAACCCATCCAATTAACAATCCTAGTGTATCAATCTATGAAAAAATTTGTACCAATCTCATTGACATAACAAACAGGTATTTATCTATTAGAATGATAATCAAAACCCCAAATTTTTATTTATTTTGTCTCGCTCAGTTTCCCAGCCACCAAACAGAGGGGAAAGAAAAAATACCCAACAAGTGGAACAGATTTATTCACAAAAAAAAAAAAGAAATAAAAAATAGTTGAAAATCATTTCAAAGAGATATGTGGAAGATGGCAAGATGATAACACAAATCGGAGGCAAAATAGGCGAAACATATCGAAAACAATTTCTTTTTTAGAATTTGGGGTGGGGGGGTGGAGGTGTCCTTTTTTTTGTTTTAGATGGGGGGACTAGTATAAAAAAATAAAATAAAAAATTACATAAGAATTTTTTTGTCAGAATTGGAGGAGACCATGACCCCAGCCGATCTCCTCCTCCTATCAACTGTTTTTTTTTAAATCCAATGATGTTTGAAATGTGCTTAACTTTTTAAAAAGGTCACTTTTTTTTTTATATTCTTATAATATCTTATAATACCCTTATATTTTTATTAGGGTTGACGTGACATCTAATATAATTCATCATTTTAATAGGGTTCAAATAATGCAGTTAATAAAAACACAATTTTTAAAAATATAGCTTAACCAATTAAGTCTCTAACATGGTACGCTTTAATTTAAAGCGTATTTATTGTCTGTGGTGGGAAAACAATAACAATTTGATTGCTGAGTTTCCATTAAAATGTGTATAAATTGGTCAAACTGATAAAATTTATTGGCAATATATATACCTCAAAGATTTGGGATTAAATCTCTTTCACGTTAATTAAGAAGAGAGAAAGCCTAACGATTTGTCAGGAAAGAAAAGCAAAAAAAAAGACAAAACAAAACAAAACAAAACAAAAAAAAAGAAAAAAAAAAAGAAGAAAAAACAAAAAACAAACAAGTGGGCCACATTCTACAGAGAAGTGAGATGATGTGGATTCCACCACAACTGGCGTTTTTCTAATGATTTTTTACTCGTTTTTTTTTTTTTTTTGATTTGGGCTATAAAAAGAATTATTACGTGCATATTTTTGTGTGCCATTTTTTGTCCATGATAAATTTTAACGTGAGAAGTTAACGAAGGATGTTCATTGTTAAGGATAGTTGGTTTGAGGTGGAAGTGTCAATTTTTAAAATTGATGGGTGAATTGAATATTTCAAGTAAAAATTAACAGGCAGGAGTTATGTGAGATTGATATTAAAATATTTTTCTTAACATATTGATTTGACCCAATAAGAGAGATCTCTAGGAAAAGAAGTTCACGACCCTTAGGCCTTCTACCTCCACGCCTTAACAAGTCTTTGCCTGCTTTAAACAAATTAACAACAATTTTCAGTGTCTTTTGTTTAGCTATGAAGCATAAGGAGGAGTCGTTTCATTGCTATTTGTCCATCTCCTAACTTCTTCAACAGTTATTAGATTTTATTTGATTTGAGTTTGTGGTAGTGATTGATGTATATATGTATTTTTCATCTTGTTTGGAGTACATGAAAAAATTATTTTCTCTTTTATTTCATGAGATTTTCAGCATGCCTCTTAACTATTCATCTCCTGAGCCGTACATGCATCATGCTCTTCAGGATGCATCTGAACTATCAGTAGCAGCAGAACATACTTGATCTACCTTTGTACATTCAACCAAACTGAAACTTGGTGTTGGAGATTTATTAAAGGATTTGGTTTAAATAGACTCACAACTTATAAGCCCTAAAATATGATGGGCTTGTAATGCAAGACAACTGACATGAGGACTCGAGCAAGGACTCGATCCTAAACCACTAAAACATCGTCTATTGAAGAAGATTTTTTTTTTATTTTATAATTTTTTGACAAACAAAACTCCTATTATAAGTAAAATACTTTCCTTGTTCCAGCTCTATATCTCCCATGCACGATTATGTGTTCTTATTACATGGCATTTTAAGTCAAACTGCCCTACAAAAGGAAAATTATTGAACAAAGATCTATAATGCGTAACATTACAAGGAAAAATGTTGGTCATATAAATTATCTTTATAAACTATCTATTCTATGTGAGCTACTTTTTATCTTCTCAATATAAGATGAGTTGTTACATAATGTAGTTCATCATCTATTCATAATGAATTTGACGTCCACTTACAAAATTATTGATTGAGGCTATGTCGGTTGTGCACTTCTAGATTGCCGTCTCTCATTTTCAAGGGCAATGCCCATGAATTTTTTTTTTTTTTAAAAAAAAATTTGTTTTCTTTTCTTTCTTTCATGTTGCATTTGCTTTCTCTTTTTCTTTCGGTGATAGGGCCATTAACGTCCTTATTATGGCATGGGCTACTTTATATCGAAAGCTAAATTTAAGGAAAAAATTAATTTATCAAATTTAGAGAACCACTTTATATCAAAACTAGAATAATAAGACCATGTTGAGAATTTGAAGTTTGATAAAAAAATATTTATAAAATGTTAGAGCCAATGCTCGAGCACATAGGGTTGGCTGCAAAATGGTCTTTTCAAATTTTTAAGCTTATTTTACCCTCTTGTTTTACATAACGGTTCCTCTCCCTTTCCTTTGAAATGGAGAGGATCCTTTAAGAGGAGAGGGCCATAAAAAATGGTAGAAAGCATAGTTTGAAAGACTGGATCATGGCATGACTAGTTGGCTGAGTGAAAGTCACCTTTCAAAAATTTATGGTGTGACTTCTATAATCATTATTCTTCCCATCAATGGTAACTACTATATTTATTTGGTAAGTTAACCAAAACAAAGAATATCCAAATTCTTCTATTATGGAGTGGAATTTGCCATTCGATGGAGACAAATCATGTGTAACCTTTGCTCGAAGTTGGCTCGAGCAAGAATGTGACTACTAATTATAGGACAGAAACTTTGAGTGACCCTTCCATGACATTGGCTTTAGTGAAGTTGTGACATTTTTAATAAAGATTATTTCTGTTATTTTACTTTTAGCGCTTGCACCCTAAATTCTTTTTAAGCACAATAAGAGGCTTCGCCTAGTTGTTATCTTTGTTTAGTTTATCAATAGGAATCTTTATCGTGAGAGAGTTTCTCTGTTGTTTCCTAAATTTCTATTCAGGGCTTTAAAAAGAGTTGTTTGATTTAGTGTTCAAAGATTCTAGCCTTTTACCTTGGAAGCTTGATTTCTTCATTCATTTGTATCGATACCAATTAATTTAATTATAGCATATTAATCGTAATGAATCTAACTCCTCCTTTTTGCAAATATTCACCGTGCATGTCAAAATTAGTCGTAATGAATCTATCGGACCCTTAAATTTTTTTGGGAAATTGCAAAATTAGTTTTGAAGTTTGATTATTTGACAAAAAATCACATGTATGTAACAATTAACTCCCTTACGACAATTTTAGGTCATTTTTGTCAAAGTCTAAAAATTATAAAAACAGAAAAAGAAAATGAAAATGCAATGGTGCTCTGCACCCCTTTTTAATATGTGGTGGTTTGTTAAAGTTTTTATTAAATGATTAAATTAAGCTGTTGGGATAAGTAATAATTTAACTTGGCCAAACTACCTCCAACTCCCTCTTTTCTCTTTTTCTTTTTTTCATCAAATTGGTGATACAAAAAATGAGAGTTTTAAAGCATTTTCACCAAATTGCCATACCAAAAATAACTAAAAATTAGTTTTGGCGAGACAGTTAATAGTACTTAAAGCGATGGATGATTTAGCCAATGTCACTTTTGTCAAACTCAACTAGTGAGACAGATCAATCTTCACTAAAAATCAAAATGTTGAAAATTTTCAATTTCAAGTTTCTTCGTTTTTTTATTATATTAATTTATTATTATTATTATTTAAACAAAAATAAAAACCTACTAGAAATGTTTTTACCGAATGGCCCTTTTAGGACCTGGGTCCTATTTGTGATTGATACCAATTATGAGACTTGGCTCAAGTCCACCAAACCGAATCAAAGCTATCTCTAAAAGTTGCCTGATAATGATGGGTGAAAAAAAAAAAAAAAAAAAAAAGAAGAAGAAGAAGAAAAGAAAAGAAAGAAAAGGAAAAAAAAGAAAAGAAGTGGACCGTATTGCATGGAATGGTAAATGGCACATTCTAAAGAGAAGTCAGGCTTTTAAGTCCACTTCTTCCTTGTTAAAACGCAGCTTTCTCTCTGCATTTGCTCTGCTAGCAACTTGCATTCGCCTTCCTTCATTTCCTTTGATTTCCAAACAAGAAAACATGGCTGAGATTGCAACCATTTTATCTCTCCTTCCTCCAAGCTTTTTTGAAAGAATGGCATCTGGAGTTTGTTGACTTCTTTCGACGACAAAAACTCCGATGGACTCATAAAGAAGTTGAAGACAACTTTCTGACCTCAATGCAGTGCTTGAAGACGCAGAAGAGTTGCAAGTTACGAAACCTCTGTGAAAGAGTGGCTTAATGAGCTGAAAGATGCAATCTATGATGCAGAGGACGTCTTGGATGAGATTGCTACTGAAGCCTTTGCAAAGCGAGTTGATGCTCAATTTCAAACCACTCTAAGTAAGGTACGAAAGTTATCCATCTCTGCTTTTCATAATTCTTTTGTCCAACAAATAGAGCCAAAGATAAAGAGATACTTGCAGACTAGAATCTCTAGCACAACAAAAGGATCTTATAGGTCTTAAAGAAGGTATTGGAGGGAAATCATCTGAAAGATTGCCCACAACTTCTTTGGTTGAAGAATCTGATATATGTGGTAGGGATGTTGACAAGGAGGCAATCATTAAAATGATACTCTCAGATGATGCACGTGGCAATAAGATGGGTGTGATTGCTATAGTTGGCATGGGAGGGATTGGGAAGACCACCCTTGCTCAGTTTGTATACAATGACAATAGGGTGAAGGAGCACTTTAATAACCTTGAAGCATGGGTTTGTGTTTCTGAAGAATTTGACGTGTTCAAGATAACAAAAACAATTCTGGAGGCAATAACTTTGTCAACTTGTGATATCAAGGATCTAAATCAACTTCAACTTAGACTAAGGGAGTGTTTAGCGGGAAAGAAGTTTCTACTTGTTTTAGATGATATTTGGAATGAGAGTTATGTTCAATGGGAGGCATTGTGTAAACCTTTCAAATATGGGGCACAAGGAAGTAAGGTCCTTGTAACAACACGTAGTGATCGTGTTGTATCAATTGCCAGAGCAATGTCTCATCGCCTAACTGAGTTGCCAGAAGAAGATTGCTGGTCACTATTTGCAAAACATGCATTCCATGATGGTAACTCTAATGCACATGGTGAGTTGGAAGTTATAGGTAGAAAAATCATTGAAAAGTGTGGTGGCCTTCCATTAGCAGTCAAGACAATTGGTGCTTTATTAGGATCTAAACCAAATGATGAATGGGATAAGATATTGAATAGTGAATTATGGGATTTGCCAATTGATGAGATGGGTATTCTTCCGGCTCTAAAGTTAAGTTACAAATATCTCTCTTCACCTTTAAAGCAATGCTTTGCTTATTGTTCAATATTCCCAAAGTATTATGCTTTCAAAAAAGATCAATTAATTATGTTTTGGATGGCAGAAGGTTTCCTACAGCAACCCAAAAACAGAACAATGGAAGAAGTTGGTAATGAGTATTTCCTCACTCTAGAATCAAGATCATTATTCCAAAAATCAAGTGACAAGTCATGTTTTGTAATGCATGATCTGTGATTTAGCAAAATCTATATCCGGACAATTTATTTCAAGGTTGGAGGATGGTTGTTCTCACGAGATAGTAAACAATACTACTTGTCCTATTTTTCAAACAAGATTTTCATAGCTTGAAGAAGTTTGAGACCTTCACAAAGCTAAGAGGTTGCACTTTCCTACATTTAGATATGTCGAGTTATAATTGGCCCCACTACTACTTGAGTAAAAAGTAGTACATGATTTACTTCAACACTAAGATGCTTACGGGTGCTTTCTCTATCCAATATAAGAACATTCGAATTGCCAAAGTCAATTGGCAAACTTAAACACCTAGTTATTTGGATCTCTCTTTCACTGAAGTTCAAAAATGCTGATTCTATATGTCACGAGTTGTGCAATTTGCAAACATTGAGATTATCAAATTGTGAAGAGCTTGTTGTATTGCCAAGAGATATGTGGAAACTCATTAGTTTACGTCATCTTGATATTACCGAAACTGGCATAAAAGAGATGCCAATGCATTTGGGTAGATTAAAATACCTCCAGACGTTGACTAAATTTATCGTCGGCAAAGGTAGTGGGACTTCCATTGGAGAGTTAGGAAATTTTACAAATCTTCAAGGATCACTTTTCATATTGAGCTCCAAAATGTTGAATCTCCTAGTGATGCTCTGAATGCAAGCTTGAAGGATAAAAGGACCCCAAAGAATTGGTATTGGAATGGAATGCTGATACTAATTTTTCAGAAAGTCAGATAAGTGTACTAGATAATCTCCAGCCCCATACAAGCTTGAAAAGCCTCACTATTAGATACTACGGTGGTAAAAGTTTTCAGATTGGGTAGGGCATCCTTCATTCTCTAATGTAGCATCTCTTGAGCTACAAAATTGTAAGTATTGCAACAATTTGCCACCCCTTGGGCAGCTACACTCTGCAGAAACTCTGTGTTGTTGGGTTTAGTGAAGTTGTTACAGTGGGTCGTGAGTTTTTGGTAGCGGTTCTTCTTCATCTAAGCCATTTGGTGCCCTCAAATTTCTTAAGTTCGAGAATATGTGGAACTGGGGGAATGGAATTATTTTGGTGACGAAAATGAGGGTGTAGGCTTTTCCTAAACTTGAAGAGCTTTATATTAGAAATTGCGATAAACTCACAGGAGGGTTGCCTGTCCATCTTCCTTCTTTAGCCATACTTCATATTGATGATTGTCAGCAACTGGTGGCTCCACTCCCAAGGACTCCTGCTTTACGTAATTTGAGTCTGGATGGTTGTAATGGGGTTTCGTTAAATGAATGGCCACCTGGAATGCAGAAGCTCAGCATTGGAAGATTTGATGCACTAGAGTTCCTACCAAGGAATGATAGACTCCAACGGCGGTCTTCAAGAGTTGGTGATCCATAACTGTTCCTCACTTGTGTCCCTTCCCAAGAATGTTCTTCCTCTACATTAAAATGCCTTGAGATTTAATGTGAGAAAGTTAGAGCTCGCAACAAACTTTGACTATTCATCCCTTGAAAAACTGTCGTTGTGGTATTGTGATTTTGTGAAGTCCTTTCCATTAGATTTATTCCCAAATCTTTATGACATCAAAATTTGGTCGTGTAGCAATTTGGAATCTCTTACAGTTCCAGAAAATTATGAACATGATTTAGTCACCTTGGAGATTCTTGAAATCAGTTATTGCCACAATTTTGTATCTTTTCCAAAAGGAGGATTGCGTGCCCCCAAACTCACAAGGTTTTGGGTTGAGGGTTGTGGTAGTTTGAGATCACTTCCTGACAAAATGCACATACTCCTTCCGTCTCTTGATTTTTTCCTAATAGAGAATTGTCCAAAAGTTGAGTTGTTTCCTGAAGGGGGGTTGCCATCCAATCTGAAAGCAATTAGGATCCCTTTTCATATGGGATGGGGTTTGCAGAACCTCCATTTTCTTACAAATATTATAATCTATGGCAAATCTGAAGTTATGGAGTATTTCCCAGAGGAGCAGCAGCTGCCCACCAGTCTGACCTTCCTTGGAATATGGTACTTTCCAAATTTGAAATCTTTGGACAAGAAAGGGCTTCAACACCTCAATGCTCTTGAAGAATTGTGGATCATGAACTGCCCTAAGCTCAATTGTATGCCGGAACAGGGGCTGCCTCCCTCCCTTTCTATTCTTAGGATCAGAGAATGTCCTTTGTTGAAGAAAAAGTTGCAAAGTAAGAAAGGAAAAGAATGGCGCAAGATTGCTCACGTCGAACAAATACGGATTGATAACAACTTTATTGATCCGGATTGATTACAATTTTGGTACGTGCAATTTTCAACCACCTAATTAATCTTATATGATTTACCCTCTCCGTTTTAATCTGCTTGGTTGCTATCTTTGATAAAACAGAATTCTCCACCCACTTCACCACTTGAACGATATATTATTCTGCATATTTGATTAATTCTTCTCGGTTTCCCCTTTTGGCTCGTGCATAAACTAAATAACTAACTTTTCTGTTTATAAGTTAGTTAGTTTAGTTAGATATAGTTCAAGTTGTTAAGTTGGTTTACAGCTTCAATTATTTGATTGTAAGATTGATAACTATTGGTGAACAACTTAAAAATTATCTACGTGAAAAGAAAGTTATCTAATAACGCAAATTGTTGAATTTACTTTAAAAGATCCATGAATGGGTGCTTGGAAACAAACGAAGCCTAGTTTGCTATTTGTTAATGCATGCTTTTATTTCTGTCAAAAAACATATGTAGTTGATTAGAAACCAGCTTGGCACTTGCATTAATTGTTTAATTGGATTCAGACATTTACCTCTACGATAAACTAAGTTATCTTTATTTGCACGTTTGTGTAGGTTTTCCATTTCAATCTGTTATGCATGAATAGGTACTGAAAGATCAGTGGGAACCTATGAACCTTGTAAAAGTGTGGTACGAAATCAACAAAACGGGGAAATTTTGGTTTCTTTTTCTTTTCTTGGAAGTGTACGCTTTGAATTACCATTCAATACCTTTTCTCCTCAAAGCAGCTATAAGGGAAAAGGTAATCAATGATAGAAAAGGATTTTCTTGTGGCTATTGCTTGATCATTGTTAAGGTGACTCACTTGATTTATGGTAAAATATGGCAGTTTTCCTGATATCTAGCCGGCATTGAACCAATTGGAAGCTAGTGCTGTTTCTGATACCTTCAATTATCAAATATTGAAATGAGAAACTGAAGCTGGTTTTAGATGGCAACATTTTCTATTGACTAAGAGGTGCAGTAATTTTTTAATGGTGATTATTTTCTTTTGTTTTAGTTCACATATATATATGAATATTGATTATGTCTCTTTGTATTGTAGGCTAGAGTCTGTAGAGAAACCGGGCTGCAAGGTGTGATTGAAAGTACTGGGATATTGTGGTTTTGTGGCAAATGCAGAGGAGTTGTAGAAGACCTATTCGATTGTTTGTGGCAAATGCAGAGGAGGTGTTTTTATGTTGGCTGTAGGTTGTTATGTGTTGTTTGAGCTGTATGTGGAAAGTGCAAAAACTATTTAGTAGCGTATATTTTCCTGGAGAAGGAGAACATTCTTTCTACTTTCATGAACGCACTTGTAAATGCTTTGTTGGACTGCTAGAAGAGTTCGTCTGAAATTCTATGGTTGTTCCTCTTCAAAGAAATCTACCGCATCATTCTGAATTGCGGAGGTTTGTTTTGCATTCTGTTTGTTATGTTATAAAGTTCATCAGCATATGTTCTTTGTTTTTTTGTTTACATAATAAAAAGAGTATGTTTATGTTTTTGAATTATAGGTCTTTTCTGAGTAGTGATATTATGTTGTGGGCAGAAATTGTTGGTCTCATCTCTTGCGCTTGTTGCAACTGCGAGGTAAATTTTTTTCTGGTTGAGATTGATTTTATTTACATTTACTGAGCAGGTGAGCCACTCAGAGTCAAAAACTCATGCTGATTAAGTGTTTCAAATCATTTGGGTGGTTGGGGTCAAATTATGTGGTGTTGGCCCTACAAAGGTCCTGCAATTGATGTCCAAAGTCATTCTTTCTACTACCAGGTCCACCCAAAGTCTGGAAAGGAATTTCGAAATTTGACAAGAAATAGGTTGCCTTAGCTTTCCACTTTAGCTTCTTTCTCAACATAATTGAAACTTAAGGGCCTTCCAGTGATTACTCCTTGTTTCATGTTTTGTGATTGACTAGTTTCTTGTGATAAAATTGTGGGCCATATTTGCTTGCTGCTATGTATCAAGAATTTTATTCTTTTGAATTTTCATATGGTATTTATTGTTTTGTCTCATTAACTTTATTGTGTTTTGAAGGGTTTTGGTTGTTTTTGTCGTCTCTCATGATTTTTCAGTAGTCAAATGGAATAGAAAGTGATTTAATTTGCCTATCTTCTATAGATGTTATGTCTTGTGCTGTATTATTGCTCGATAATGTATTTTTTATATTACGCCTAACAATTGTAGGGTTCAGTTGATTTTGGTTGGTGATGGATCTAAGATCCTTGATTTTTTTTTTCTTATTGTTTTTACACGTAACAGGCAAACAAGCAGAGATTTATATTGTACTTTAGATTGCTTGGTTTAGTAAAAATGTGAACTGTGTAAAGAAGTGAGTCGTGTCTAATGAGTTGTTCTGTTTGATTACTTAGAACATGTGTGGGTGACGAATTGATGATATGAAAGAATTTGAATTATGATTGAAGTAAAATAGTTGCAACACTCTCATTGATTGTAAATTTCTAGTATCTTATATTTTCTGCTCCTTATGGCCTTTGGAAGATTAAATATTTCCTCTGGGAAGCCAAAATGTTTGGTAAAGATCTGTTATTGGGGTTTTGGCTTTACTTGTGGATTGTGGATTGTGTATTGGGCAACCTACTGTCTAGTAGTTCATTTCTTATAACTTTTGGATAGTAATTTTGGTTTTAGTTCCACTAGACTCTTTGCCAATCATTTTATGTAGCGTGATTGAACTATTTGTTTTTTATGATCCTTGAATCAGCATCATGGATAGTTCTGTTCTAATTTCCTCTTTCTCTGTTTTTCACCTAGTTTTTTTCTGCCTAAATGGTTCAAAGAGTTGATTGTACCTTCAATCATTGCCTAACTCCTTGCAGGAACTGCTTAGCTGTTCTTATAAATGGGTGTCCAGATGTTTTTGACTTTGGAAGTCGGTTTTGCTGGTTTATTTGCTGGAGATTCTGAGGCATTTCCTGTTATGATTCATGGTAATATGTGAATGTGATTGGCTTTTGCTGAGAATGAGTTTCATTATGTGGAAATGCGTTTTAGATAAGATTAATGTAACTGAATTGGTGTTTTGGTATGAAGTGAGGAATGTATTCATCTTTAACCATTCTTTACTCATGTTCTTTTTATTCTTTTTGTTCTTCTGTTTATGTCAAGCATGTTGGCTACTAATCTATAGAGTTATTTCAAGGAAAAATTGGTTTTATTTTTTCTCTGAAATTAGTAATTTTAGAATATGCTTCCTTGTAATGTCCATTGGCAGTGATATACATGGCCTCAAAGTCTTCTGGAAGGCTTGAACTGTACGTGTCTTTGTATTGATCTCTCCTCCCCAGTTCTCACCAAAGGGGTACTGTTGTTTTTAGGAGAGGTGTTTGGAGAGGATGCCATTAATGCTGCTCCAGCTCTGTTGAGGAAGTACGATAGTAATTGGGAGACGAGAATGGAAGAGAAGGATGGTTTTGTGGGACTACGGTGGAAAGGGCAGCCTGTTTCATTCTCTTCTTTGTGGAAACTGGGTGTACCATTCAATACCTTTTCTCCTGAAAGCTGCTACATGGGAAAAGGTAATCAATGATAGCTGACGAGTTTCTTGTGGGTACTGTACATGTGATCCTTGTTAAGGTGGCTGACTTGATTTTTGGTGACAAAATGACAGGCTTCCTGATATCTAGCCGGCATTGAACCAATTGGAAGCTGGTGTTGTTTCTTATATATACCTTCAACTATCAAAATGTTGAGATGAGAAACAGAAGCTAGACTTAGATGGTGACATTATTTGTTTGATAGGTTTTAAAGTTCATCTTCCTAAAACTGACAATGGGTATTGGATGCCGCCATATAAGTCATGTGTGGAGTGCTTAAAAGAATCTCAAGTTACCCTCGCTTAACAGCTGATGCTCGTGAAGGGTATGCATTCTTAGAGTTTATTTCCTGCTATTATGGTTATATGTTTTGTCAACTGAATGATTTTTTTTCTGCCATTGCTGGGTAGAATGTGGTTATATGTTATGTTATCTTAAACCGTAAAGCTTGTTGTGACCGTAATTTGTTACATTTGATCACATATTGAATTTACTAGCAACATGTACTACTGGTAGCATTTATAGCAGATACACATACATAGGAAAGATGGAGTTCAAACATTATCTATAGGTTGAACTCCATCATGGATCGGAAATTACAAGTATAGGTTCTGTCCGGGGGCCTTTGCACAATTGGTTTTATGTGTAGAGTGGTGATGAGAAGGGTGTTAGGCTCAAATGGATTAAGGTGTGTCAAAGGCTTTCTTAAATTTGGGCCGTTTGGGGTTTTCCACATATAATAATATTGAGGCAAGGTGCATGAATTGCTTCTCTCTCAAATTACCGCACTAGTTGTTTGAACTTCACCTTCATTATGGTTCTAAAACTCAGAATTGGATCATAGAATTGCTTCTCTCTCAAAAACAGATTTTATTGCACTTTGCTTCATGAAAAGAGGAACATAGAGATAAATTAGAATGGCCAAGCTGTTTTGTTCATGGTATTGAGTTTTTGCCCTGTTTTTCAATATGGAATCATTGGCACTTGCTTGTGGTACATAATGCTATTGTTGTACTGGTAGTTATGGGGCATGTGAAGATTGTTTTTACCTTACTTATAATACTGTAACATGTTTTTATAATGCTTAATTTGAAGTTGTATGTTGTGTTATGAGTGGAACGAAAATGAATTTTTATTTTATTTTTCAGTTGACATTTTAAGTTTGCCTCATGCAAAATCTTATTATTTGCAGTATGTTCACAAGTACACAGACAACCAAGGAACACATGAATGTGTAGGGTGTAACATGTAAACATGAGTCATTTGGTATAGACTTCCTAAAAGACTATGTTTTTACAATTTTTGTATGATTAGATGACTGTTCTAGAGAGCTCTAGTGCCTTTTCATTTCCAGATTTTCTTTCCTTTATAGATTTTAGATTGTAAATTTAGGTGGAATTTGTGTACACCTTCTGTTTACTTCATTTTTTCGCTATTCTTTTATAAAAATATCCTTAATTTATTATTAGAAAAAGGCTTTTTTTAATTTTTATTTCAGGAAGATTCTTAATAAGAATGTGAACTGCATCTAAAGTAACAAGTTGCTGCATTTATATTTTTGCAGACATATCTTTCAAGTGTAACACCGGGGCCACTGCTAAAGTGCAGAGAAGAAGAACTTGTAGACTTGAGAGGAGACTTGATAGGAGAGCTTCAGGAATGGTATATGGTCTATGACAAGAAAAAAGTTGTATTTGCTTTCCACTTTAGTTTCTTTCTTTATTAGAGTTGGGCTTCTTCTTCATTTATTTACTTATTTATTTTTGTGGGGGGAGGGGGGACAATTACCTACATGTTTACACTTAACGAAGTTTCTCTCCATGAATTGTTTATATTCTCTGCCAAAAGGTTGTAAATTGTCGACTGATTAAAATGATTGTCTCTGCTCTATATTTCAGTTTTTTTCTTGTTTGAAGAAGTTGTGTATTGCAAGATTGGAAAGACAAACTTTGCTGTTGAAAACTTTTGCCTTTGATGCCTGTTGTGGATAAAACCCCCTCGAGAGTCCAACTCATTTTTGACACATGCAAAATGCCAACACACTCTTGGGGACACGTGTGGGCTAACACGTGGGGCTTATATTTTGTTTATATTTGGTCCCCATCTAATCTTTCAAATCAGTCTGTGGTGGACTTCACAAATCAAATGGTTGATCTGTTGAATTATGGGTCAAGTATAGAGAATTTATTGACCCATAGCATTTCTCGATAGATAAAAGAAAGGGAGGAGAAAGGGCTTCTTCTTGACTAGATTTTTCTTCTCCCTCTCTCTGGAATGGTCTCTAGAAGCTGGTTCTTGGGAGAATCAGAGACCATTATTTTCATCTTCTTTCTCACTCCAAAGAACATGCATGCTGACTTAAGCATCGGAGTGTCTTCGGCTCTGGCCGAGGACCCTCTGACGCCTTCCCTATTTTGCAGGCACACAATTCTCACACTGGGGGCCCCATTTCAGCTCAGCTATACAATGACTGTTGAGGTAGCTTGTTTCGACCCAAAAATTACCCCAACAATGCTGCCTAACCTCAAGAGCTTAGGTTATTGTAAAAAGAAAAAAAAAACTTGTTCTATGCTCTTCATTTTTTGTGATAGTTCTTGTGAATGGGCAATATTTCTTGTTCTTCTAATTGATCAATGTTTAGTGCACACAAGTTTGGTTAATTTTGTCATTCAGCTTGCTCCAGTTTGCTTGAGATGCATTTATGATGTTTATTATTTGGGCCAATCACAGAGTGTGCTCCTCTAAATATCGCCATAATTGAATGTCTTCCAAAAAGGAAAAAGTGAAGAGAATAATGTTAATGTTGTGGCAACTAGAAGGGATGCTAGACTTGATCCTGAAGAATAGATAACCAAGAGATACGTTCTTATTGTCAAAACTCCAGATTTTGACTTTAGTGGATGTGCATTATGTGAGTTCTATAATCATTATTCTTGCCATCAATAGTTTCTGTACCATACATGCTTCATTATTTACTTCTGGCCTTAAATTTTTTGTATATGAAAATGAAAAACAAAAATGTTGCTATACATAATGAATCTAAGTCCAAATGGTAGCATAATCCATTATGCTTTGTAAAATTCTGTAGTTCGTGGAAATCAAAAGTTTCTAGACTCATTGCTGCATGTTGTAAGGATGCTAACATTAATATAAGATGGTGATTTCTTAATAGGAATTGACCACTTCATCATATGAAACTAGATACTAGCTTTCAGAGTATGTTGCCATTTTTCATGTTTGTCATTGTTAATTGCTATGTATACAAGTGATTTTCCATTACATGTAAAAAAAAAAAAAAATCATATGAACTTAGTTTTGACAATGCGATAACTCGTTACATCATTAATTATGCAAGGTACAACATATGCATATTCTCACATAGCATCAATTTTTTTAAAAAAGAAGATGATACAGCCAATCAGTTGTGTCAGCTGAAATGTTCCATAATATTTGGGAAGGAAGTGGTAGAGCTCCCTCTAGTAGCAACAAATACTAATAATCAAGGACAGGTAATTTTCATCTCTTGATGGGATTTTTTCTTTTCCCTTTTTTGGATGGTGGCAACCTATTCTAAATTGATGAATGCTATTCTTGTAGGATTACCTTCAGTCCTTGTTTACTTGCATTCAGGGCCATGTGATACCAGTGGCTGATGAAGCTGAGTCATTATGGACAAAATTTTGATTTTATTAGACCAAAATGAGGTACTTGTTTTTTCCACTTTCTGTTTGTTGTTTGGAGGCGCAAAGAAGTTGAGATTAATACGTACATTTTTTTTTTTGCATTGCCATATGGTGATCTTTCGAGGAAGAACAATGCTGGAAGTTCAGTCCCTGCATATTGAATTATTGGTGCTCAGGTATTGGGAGTACCACGAAAATTTGTGAAAATGGAGAAGTGATGCGGCCCAACTTGCAAATGGATCTTGATTCTTGAGTATAGCGGGAAGGCTTCTTTGTTAAGGATAAACATGAGTTGCATGAGCTGCATGCTAATACCCAAAAGGACCCTTAGCTCCAGCATGAAAAATAAGCAAAAGCATTCACTAAAAATCTCCAGATTTCTTGCTGACTTGCTCCCCCACATCAGCTCACAACAGTAACTCAGAACAGCAGCCTCTTCTCCTTGAATCATGCTGCAAACTCAAGCTCCTTGATTCACAGCCTGAATTACTTCTTACAAGCCTCTCATCTCAGCACACTACTATCAGCTGGTCTGCGACTCATCACAGCCCACCTTCGGTCCTCTTAATTTCTTCTTTTGCGTTGCAGTGTATTATCTACATGTAAAACTGTCCTTCGTATTTTGTTTGTCTATGTACTGCTTCTAATCCTCTAAACCTCCATGCTTATAAATAGACGTAACTATTCTGTTATTTGGTAAGCTAACTAAAGCAGAGATTATCCAAATTCTTTCATTCTGGAGTGGGACTTTGCGATTCTGCCAGAAACAAATCATGTGTAACCACTGCTCGATCAAACTTGGGTCTAGCAAGAATGTGACTAATTATTATAGGACAGAAACTTTGTACGACCCTTCCACGACATTGGCTCGAGTGAAGGTGTGACATTTTTTAATAAAGACTATTTTTGTAATTTTACTTTCAACGGTGAACCCTAAATTCTTTTTAAGCACAATAAGACCGGTTGGACCGCCTAGTTGTTATTGTTGTTCAGTTTTATGAATAAGAATACTGTAGAGAGAATTTCTCTTTCTGTTTCCTATATTTCTATTCAAGGCTTTATAAAAGAGTTGTTTGATTTAATTTTGCAGATTCTAGCAAGTTTCTTGGACTTGATTGTTGTTCGTTTGTATTGATACCAATTAATTAATTTAATTATAGCACATCCTTACATATTAATCGTAATGTGTCTAAAGTCATTGATATGCCGCCAATGTTGTTAACACCATCGGATCCTTAATGCTCCCCTTTCTATAAAGTGGAGGAGTCATCCATGAGTAATGTTAAAATGAAGACTTATGTCTTTTTTGAGTCATTCTAAAATTAAAATTGAATTTATGATAGAGTACTATTTAATTTTGATCAAATAGTAATTTTAAAAGCCATGTCAACTTTGGAAGGACATAAAGAGAATATGAGTCTTCCTGTTAGTATTACTCATCATCCATTGTTGAGAACATCTGCTAGATTCTCCATCTTTTTCAAATATTGATATCAATCTTTTAAAATTCTTCATAACATACGCAATGCAGCTCACAATTTGGCCCATTGGGCATCTTCAATTATGTGTTTTTGGAAAATTGCAAAATTTGTTCCGAAGTTTGATTAATTGACAAAAAAATCAATTAAATGGAAAAGAATGTCCTTTGTTGAAGAAAAAGTTGCAAAGTAAAAAAGGAAAAGAATGGCGCAAGATTGCTCACGTCGAACAGATCTTGATTAATGACAAATTAATTGAATAAGTGAAAAGTCTGTCTAGTCCCCAATTTTGGTACGTGCACTTTTCAACCACCTAATTTGTCTTATATTATATGATTTATTCTCTCTGGTTTTAATATGCTTAGTTGCTATCTTTGATAAAACAGAATGCTCCACCCTACTTCACCACTTTAATTATTCCTCATATTTCTTTGATGACTAACATGTTATTTGATCAATATGACTTCTCGATTTGCTCGGTTTTATTTTATTTTTTGGTTGCTCCCATATAATCAAACTCTGAAAAATTAACTATTTTTTGGTATGGCCTACATGACTTGAAGGCTTTATATAACTTGAGATTTGGCCGTAGAAGCATCGAATTGTACTAGCAGAGGGATACAAAAAAGTAATAAGAGAAGCACCTATTTTTATTATTCGTAGAAGAGACACCAAACTAATGCAGCCAATGAATTGTCTCAAATGGTACCAGGTCCAATGCTTTCCAACTTTATAGGGACACCCAACTAATGGTGATTCTTTACTTTATGGGCAGTACACATACATATATACATATAAATGACTATTGATTATGTCTCTTTGTATTGTAGGCTAGAGTCCCTGGAGATATCGGGTTGCAAGGTGTGATTGAAAGTAGTGGGATATTATGTTTTGGTGGCAAATGCAGAAGAGTTGAAGTGGGTACTCGATGCTATTTTAGATTATGGTTTTAGAAGACCCATTAGATTGTTCGTGGATCATTTCATGTGTGTTATCCGTTGTTTGAGGTGCACGTGCATGTGGACAGTGCAAATATTTTCCTGGAGAAGGAGAACATTCTCTGTAATGTCATGAATGCATGTGTAAATGCTTCATTGGACCACTAGAAGAGTTTCTCTGAAATTCCATGGTTGTTCCTCTTCAAATAAATCTACCATCAGTCTTGTTAGTTTGAAGTATTGGCTAAGTTTCGTGAGCAAAATGAAAAGAAAAGAGCCAAGCGTTCGGACGTGATGTATCAAGGACTTGATTAAAACGAGAAACTCCGTTTACGACTCGTTCGCATCCCGTTCATAAGACGTCCGGGACGCTTAACGCTACGTAAGATTGAAGAATGCGATGTAAGAAAGCGATGGAACCCTAGCAATTTCCACGTCAGTTAAGTGACCGTCCGGACGGCCCATGTTCCCGTCCGGACGCTACCTACTCGTAACAGTTGTATTTGGATTGTAACTGTGTCCTAGGTTTAGGTCTTGTGGGCTATTATAAATACCTCTATAGAATGTTAGAACGGATTTTCACCCCAGAGAGTTCGTGAGAGGCTGTAATTAAAGAGAGAAATATTGTGAGCCTTATTGTTCCTCTTAGAGGATCTTTGTTAGTTTGTTTGTGAGCGTAAATTGAGAAGTCGATCGGGAGGGTCCGGTAAAGGAGAATCACGTTGAAGAAGATTGTGAGCAAGGAGACGAGTTGGAGGCTTGTCGATCTTACAGAGCCAAGGTCTTGCAAAGTGTTGTAAGTGTTCCTAATGTCTGTAATCTCTAGATAATCTTTTGATAGTGATTTCCTGGGTTTGGCTGCCCCGGAGAGGTTTTACTTTTAGATCTGTTTCTAAAATGTTTCCTCTTCGTCACCAAAATCCTTTGTGTCTGATTCTTCATATTTTGGTGATTGCTTGCTTAGATTTAAATATCCGTTAATTCCGCATAAACTGTGATATTTACCTGTTTAGGGTTTTTCAAGTCTGAATTGCAAAGGTATCTTGTGCATCATGTTTGTTATGCTATAAAGTTCATATGCATAACTTCTCTTTTTAAAGAAAATGTGATGCTTTGGTTGTTTAATCAATTGCAAGACATCTTCCTGAAACTGACAATGTGAATTTGCTGCTGCTATGTAAATCTTGTGTGGAGTGCTTAAAAGATTCTCAAGCTAGCTTTGCTCAAACAGCTGATGCTAATGATGGGTACGCATTATTTGATTTAAAAGTAGACATTATTAACTTTTTGGCTTATGTGTCGTTTATATTTCATTTTTTTTTTTCTGTGAATTTTTGGTTCCACTTCAATTTATTGTAAGTGTTCTTGTGAATGGGCAATTTATTGTTCCCTCAGTGTGAAATGGAATATGACGTTGACTGTTTGAAGGACACAATATGTAAGACTAAGGGGTGACAACTTTTTCTTTTATTTTTTGCTGTTCTGTCGCCACCAGAATTACTTTTCTGTTTATTGGAGCTGCAAATGTTAACAAGACTCATCCAGCAGAAATTTCCAAAAAGGATGTGTTCTGTTGCACAGATTGTACCAAATTCATTGTGCTTTGGAGAATTTGGTATTTCGCAGAGAACAAAAGCTTCCATAATCACTTCTGAATCATGTAAGGAGGCTAACGTTCAATAAGATGGAGGGTTCTTACTTCAAAATTGACCTCTTCTTATGAAACTAGACTTTTCCCCATTTTCATATTAAAAAATAAAATAAAATAAAATTTGAAACTAGATAGTTGCTTTCAAAGGCTGTTGCCATTTTCCATGTGAGTGATTGTCAAATTGTTCTGTTAGCAGGCAGTTTATATTCATTTCTAGTTTGCTTTTTTACATACCTAATTACGTGTATTGTTTCCTTCATTTGCAAAGGAATAATATAATGGCTGCTTCAAGGATCACCATATGGAAGACCTTAGGGTATGAAATTTTTCCTGTCCTATTTTGGAATTCTATTTGCCTCTAGAATTAAATTTTTATTTATTTGAACTACAAATGTTAACAATATTTATCCACCACAAATTGCCAAAACAGAAGCCATTTTTTGCTCAGATTCCAGTAGAATTCATTTTGCTTGTAAAATTATGTAGTTGGTGGAGATGAAAAGTTTTTAGAAGCACTTCTAAATGTTGTAAGAAGGCTAACATTGATATAAGATGGTGAGTTCTGAATTGGAATTGGCCTCTTCATATGAAACTAGAAAGTTGCTTTCAAAGTATGTTGCCATTTTTCAAGTGACAAATTGTTAATTTCTATGTTAGTATACAAGTGATTTTACATTACATGTTAAAAATAATAATAATTGATTTCCTTTGTAGTAAGCATCTGCAAGATCAAATGGTATGAAGTTAGTTTCGACCATGAGATAACTTGTTACATCATTAATTGTGCAGGGTACAACAGATGCATATTCTCACATAGTATCAATGCATTTTCATGTATTACATACCTGATAATGCAGCTAGTTACAAATGAACTTTAGCTTAAATGATACTTCCTCTCTTTGTAGCAAGGTGGAGGGTGAGGTCGTAGGTTCAAGCTCCACCAGTTGTGTGTGTAACTTAGCAATTTAAAAAGGCGATGATGCAGCCAATCAATTGTCTCAGCTGAAATGTTCAATAATATTTTTGCAGGAAGTGGTAGAGCTCCCTCTAGTAGCAACAAACACTAACTATCATGGGCAGGTAATTTTCATCCATTCATGGGATGCTTTTTTTTTTTTTTTTTTTGATGGTGGCACCTATTCTAAATTGATGAATGCTGTTAGTATAGGATTACTTTCAGTCCTTGTTTACTTGCATTCAAAACCATGTGCTGCCAACGGCTGATGAAGCTGAATCAATATGGACAAAATTTGGTTCTATTAGACCAAGGTGAGGTACAAGTTTTTCCCACATTCTGTTTGGGGTTTGAGAGATCAAAGAAGTTGAGATTAATATGTACATTTTTTTTTTTCTTTTGCAGCTTAATAAGTAGAAGAAGCATTACCATATGGTGATCCTTTGTTGAATAGGGGTTGCTGGTCTCCCTATCTTTGTTGAAGAACAGTGGCAATGTAAAAGAGGAAAAGAGGAAAAAAGGATGGCCTAAGATTGCTCACGTCGATTGAATAAGCTAAAAGTCCAGGAAGAGTCCCAATTTTCGGCACAATATCAGCTTTTACAGTTAGGTACATAAATTTTCAACATACTAATCCATCAATATATTTACTTACTCTCTCTGTTTTAGGTTTCTTAGATTCCTATCTTTGAAAAAACAGAAGAGGAGTATTACACATACTCCCAAGTCTTCATTCCCATGTACTCTAACGTAGCATTCAATGTTAATTTTTACTGCTCTTTTCCGTGTCTCTTCCACTTTTACTGTATCTTTGAGTTTCTGATTCAGTACCTAAAGTCAATGAGTCTGGAAAGTAGTTGTTGGAATGGCACAACGTCAATCCCATTTGGTTTATACTACCATGGGTTTTCATGTATTAACTTTAAACTGAATCTAGTAAAGCTGAAACGCATTTCAAATTTTGTGTATTGTCTTATGCTTATGCACCTTCTCAAATTTTGCTTGAGTTGCACTTATGATGTTAGTTATTTTGGCCATTTGCAGAGTCATTTCTGGCGTCTTCCAAATGTTCCCTGTGGTACTGTAGCTATCGCAAGAATGTGTTCCAAAAGGAAAATAGCTTATAGAGTGTGATGCTAATGCTGTGCCATCTGGAAGGGTTGCTGTAGTTGATCCAGCAGAACAGAGGCTGATCTTGATGCTTCCATATGCCATAATTTCAGCAGTAATTTTGGTCGTTGCACAATTAGTTTATGTTACAAGGTAGTTTATATTCAGTTCACGTCTTGACTTTTCAAGTCGTATGTTTGAAATGCTTTGCATTTCCAGTTTGTTTGTTTAGATACCAAATTACGTGTATTGTTTGCAGTTCTACCTCCCTGTGTGCTTTCTTGGAGTTATGACAGCTTAATTGGTTTTGCAAAAGGAATATATGGGGCGAAGTCTCCTTATATTTTAGCAATCTATTAGTTGCGTCAGCTAAAATTAATGAGATTTTCTTTTTCTTTTTCCTTTTTGGATGGTGGCACCTATTCTAACTTGATGAACGTTTGTTAGTATCCTTGTTTATATGCATGGAGAAACCATGTGCTGCCAGCGGCTGATGAAGCTGAATCAATATGGACAAAATGTGGATTTATTAGACCAAGATGAGGTACATGTTTTTCCCACATTCTGTTTGTGGTTTGGCAGATCAAACAACTTGAGATTAATATGTACATTTACTAGTGTAGGATTACTGAGAAACTACGTCATACCATCGGCAGATGAAGCTGAATCAATATGGACAAAAATTTGGTTTTATTAGACCATGACCAAGATGAGGTACGTATTTTTCCACATTCTGATTGGGGTTTGAGAGTGCAAAGAACTTAAGATTTATATGTACATCTTTTTGTATTGCAGGTTAATTAGTAGAAGAAACATTACCGTATTGAATTATTGGTGCTGCAAGTCAGTCCCCGCATGTTAAATTATTGGGACTCAAGTGTTGGGAGCACCCGAAAAATTTCTTGAAAATGGAGAAGTATTGCAGCCCAACTTGAAAATGCGCTCATGGAGGATCTTGAGTGAAGGAAGAAGGCTTATGGAGTGGGAATTTTTTATTCTGTAAGAGACAAATCATGCGTAAGTGCTTAACCTTTGCTTGACCTTGGCTCGAGCTAGAATGTGACTAATCATAGGACATAAAATTCATATGGCCCTCGCACAACATTGGCTCAAGTGAAGTTGTGATAGTTTTTAGTAAAGACTATTTTGTAATTTTACTTTCCGCGTTGAACCTTAAATTCTTTTCAAGCACAATGAGACTGGCTTGACTGCCTAGTTGTTATTGCAGTTCAGTTTTGTGAATAAGAATACTTGAGAGAGGGTTCCTCTTTTGTTTCCTATTTTCATATTCTTGGCTTTATAAAAGGGTTGTTTGACGTAGTGTTTTCAGATTCAGCTTCCCACGCGCCACACTCCATATAGAAGCAACTCTTAGTACTTACAACTAAAAAGTTGTTTGCTATGACCCTATGAATGAGCATGATGGATAGTTTAGTCCTAAGCTTTCTTCTGCTGAGATAGCTAAAACAGAGTATTCCTTTGAAGTATGGTTTCGTTGTCCAAAGAATTTGATACTCTTCAAAGGTTTCAACATCAAGGTGGCATTTGGATTTTGAAGAAATCTATATTAATGTTTGTCTCTTTTTATCTTAAAAATCAAGAAAATGTTAAGCACTTTTTTTCCTCGAGGCAGGGCATTTTCTCTCTGTTCATAACATATGTTTCTAGTTTTTTAGTTCTCATAATCCTTCGTATTCATTGAGATATATAGGGGATTGATGTATATATGTATTTTTCATCTTATTTGGAGTACATGTAAAAATTATTTTCCTCTTTTATTTCATGAGATTTTTCAGCATTCCTCTGAACTATTCATCCCGAGCCATACACATCATTCTCAGGTGCTTCAACTATCAGAGCAAGCGAACATACATGATCTACCTTTGTACATCCAACAAATTCTCTTAGGAAATCAAGTGACAGAAAATTGCTCTTAGGAACTTATCTTTTTAACATTTTGACTGCTGGAAATGAAAATTGCTTATGGGAGGTAATAAATTTGTAGATTTCCATGCAGTGACTGATTGGCCGAGTGAAACAGAATTGTACAATGTTTCAGTGATCAAATTTGCCTTAATTGGACTTGACGATTTCATTGGTTTTCCTCCAACCAAACTGAAACTTGGCGTTAGAAATTTATTCAAGGATTTGGATTAAATAGACTCGCAACCAACTTATAAGCCCTAAAATATGATGGACTTCTAATGCAAAACAACTCAAGGAAGGACTCAGGCAAGGACTCCTAAACAAACCCCTAAGACTTCATCTCTTGAAGAAGATGTAATATATATATTTATTTTTTTGACAAATAAAACTCCTACTATAATCAAAATACTTTCCTTGTTCCAGCTCTGTATCTCCCACGATTATGTGTTCTTATTACATGTCATTTAAAGTCCAACCACCTAACAAAGGGAAAATTATTGACCAAAGATACATTACAGGAAAAACCATTAGCCACATAAATTATCTTTATAAACTACCCATTTTATGTAAGCTACTCCTTATATTCTCAATATGTGATCGGAGAGATTGGGGTGTTAACATAATTTAATTCATCCATCCATGATCCATCCATACATAAAGACTTTGATGTCCACTTACAAAATTATTGATTGAGGATATGTCGGTTGTGCACTTCTAGATTTTCGTCTCTCATTTTCAAAGGCAATGCTCATGATTTTTTTTGTTTCTCTTTCTTTTTCTCTCATGTTGCGTTTGTTAAAGTATATCAAGCCCACAAGGGTTAAAGCGCAAATCATGTCCGCTCGAGCTCGAACATGTAGGCTTGCAAAGGATCGAGTGCAAGTCCAGTGCACTCGAGTGCAGACACATATGCCCGCCAACCAGATCAGCAATTGTGTTAAACCTCAGAACCAATATGTAAAGATCCAGTATCTCTCACGATCACTCATTACATCATGTGGAGATCCATTTCACAATCATACAACATCAAGTCTGAGAAAGAAGCACAGCCATTGGATCACTTGCATAACAAGGAAATATGTTAGAACATTTGTTTTTAATATATTGATTCTATTTTGTGATTCTATATTAGGTTAAGTTGGGGCAACGTTAGGTCAAGTCTTGTATATATATACTGCTGTCTTGTACTGTAAAATGAAAACTTTTGAATATATAAGTTCTCAAACTTTTCAGCGTTTGCTTTCTCTTTTTCTTTCTCTGATAGGGCCATTAACATCCTTATTATGGCATGGGCTACTTTATATCAAAAGTTAAATTTATGGAGAAAAATTTAATTTTTCAAATTTAGAGAACCACTTTATATCAAAACTACAATAATAAGACTATGGTGAGAATTTGAAGTTTAATAGAAAATATTTATAAAATGTTAGGAGCTAATGCTCGCACACAAGGTTGGCGGGGTTGCTGGGTTAGGACAATATAGGATGGCAAAATGGTCTTTTCAATTATTTTTAGACTATTTCACCCTCTTGTTTTGCCTAACCGGTTCCTCTCCCTTTACTTTCAAATGGAGAGGATCCTTTTTGGGTAGAGAGGGTGATAAAATGGTAGAAAGCACAGCCTGATCTGAAAGACTGAATCATGGCATGACTAGCTGCTAGCGGAGTGGAAGTAACCTTTCAAATACCAGTTTCCTCTTGTCTTTTATTCCTTTGATTCAACAAATGAGATGATGGGGCGTGGAGTCTACCACAATTGCCCACATTCAATTCACCAAAGGAATCCAAAGGCATATCTCCTAATTACTATTTGACATAAGCAAAATCAGAGTGTTTCATTGAAATACTGTTTCATTATCCCTAACATTCTTGTAGGCTACTAAGGAAACTAATAATATTTTAAGCATAATGTGCAAGTGTCTAAAAGGATAAAGTCTTGTATTAGAAATATGTAAAAAGTGTGACTAGTTAATATATCATTGTTGTGCTAAAAATCATAGGCCTACTAAAAGACATAATATTTCTCTCTTTATCTTAAAAATGAAGAAAAGGTAGTGCTCTTTTTTTCTTTGAGGAAGGGTGTTCTTTTGTGTGTGTGTGTGTGTGTTTGAGTACAACATAAAATGTTTTGGGTTCTTATAATTAGATTAAATAATAACAAATTTTCTACTGTTATAATAATAAAAAGGTAGTTCATTCATTGACAATGGCTTTTGTGACAATCCTAAATCTTTTTAGGGTATTTTTAGTAGATCCATAGGTTAAATAAAAAAAAAAAAAAAAAAGAGTTGGCTTAAGTTAACATTGAGAATGGACCATTGAAAATATATATATTAATATAAAAAATATATGTAGTTATATCTATAGATATATATGTTGGTATATAATAATAATTAATAAAATAAGATAATAGTATAATAGTATATAATAAAAAATAAAGATAAAAAATAAAAACCCTAAGCACCTACCAAAGAAAACCCTAAATTTAAATGCCTCTCACTTTTTTCTCACCTTTTCATTCTCAGTATGGATTTGTCTTGCAATTACTTTTTTATATATATATATATATATATATATTCAACGAGAGTCAAAGTTTCAAAGTAGTTGTTGATATTATTTGCCTTGTGGTGTAGTGAGAAAGAGAATTTTCTTTTTTTTCTTCTTAAATGAATATGTCTCACCCTTGTTTTGTTCTAGTGAAAAAAAAAAAAAACATATATTTGAACCTTAAGTAATTCTTTTAACCTTTATCTGAGCCTTGAATCTTCTAAATTAGATTGATTTATTTTACATATAAATAATTTTATATATATCAAGAAACATATATATAGAGAATGTTATCTTTGTAAAGTATTATAAATATATATATAATATTTAAAAATATAAATATAAATAAATAAAATAAAATATACGCATAATTGATGTGTATATATATATATGTATATAATTTATATCTATATATATATATATATATATATAGATATATATATATGAATAACATATTAAAATAATTAAAGTATATATATATAAATATAGTAATAAATAAAATAATTTTGAAAATTTTGAAAGCATACCCAAATACCTAAGAAAGTTCATTCTCAATTAATTAGCAACTCATAGAAGTAATAGAATGCATTAGTATGACGTGTATGAGGGTAGTAACATGTGTCCTGTATTTCCTTCAGAGATTAGTTAGCAATCGAGAAATTTTATTGCAAGCTAAGAGGTAAGTGAATTTACTATCCTTCCGTAAAAAATTATCATGCCATGCTTTTGTTTCAAATTGCAAATGATCATTTTGTTTATATTACTAAATTATGTTACATGCATGATAAGTTTGAGAAAAGTAATGTTGAGAAAATAATGATGTCTTTAAGAAATTTTGAGAAATGATGATAAACCCTCCTACATGATGCCCTACGATGTATCTAAAGAAGTATTAAGAGAAGTACAAGAAATGAGAAAAGTTTTACAATGAGGGCACATGTATGGAGGAGAGTATTTTAGGCCCAAGAGAAACAAGAAAGAAGCTTGGTACCGATGCTAAGGATGGAGGCGCAACCACCGAAAGAGGCTCTTTAGAGGTGGTTCCATCACGCTTTATTTTGCCATGCGAGTGCACCCAGAGTTAATCGGCTGGCTGGGGACGGGCTGTGCACAAGATCTCGTCCCTGTGTCGCAAAGACCGCAACCCTAGTATGCGGGGTAACAATATACACGGGGCCCTAGTATGAGATAAAGATTATGATTAATTTTATTGATGATAATGTTTTTATTGTGCTTTATGTTTCTTATGTTATTTTATTATTTAAAAATATACTAGAACATATGTAGTTATGAGTTCCATTTTCAAAACGGGACAAGGAGTAAAACCGCCTATGGTTGTGGATTTCACTTATCGGGCCCCTTTGGGCTCACGCTTTTATTTCTTGTTTTGTGATGATCAAAGTTGCTTTAGGAGGCCGGAATGGGGCGGTATATTTAGGAATTTCTTATGATTTCACATTAGTCAAGTTAATAAGTGCGTTTGTACATTTCTTTTAGAGATTGATGAATTTATTTTAATAAGGAATGCTATTATTGTTTGTGAGACATATTTTGTTAAGGTGAATATTTCAGTTATTTTTAAGGACATGATATTCTAGAGTTTCATGCATTCATCTTATAATAGTCTTTATAAATTGATAAACCTATAGAATCTTTGCAAGTAAGAAAGAGATTTAACAAACCTAACCCTTTTGGGCAGCTTTCATGTCCACTTGCACAATTATTGATCCATCAAGTCTCTTTCTTTCTTTCTTTCATGTTTGGCTTTCATGTCCACATTGAAACAATTGTGGATTCTAACTTAAGGGCCCATTCCTTAAATAAATGTTTACTGCTTTCCTTGTTCTTTGATTTATTATTGAGATCGAGTGGAGTCCACTACAAGGGTATGCAAAGGCTTTTGGCATTTTTACTATTTTTTTTTTTTTTGGCATGTCCGCACGAGAGGGGGGATGATGATTCGAACTAGTGATCTCTGCTTCATTAGGCGTGGTCCCAGCCGATTGACCCACCTCTTGGGGACCATTTTTACTATATTATAAATTGATTGATTTGAAGAAAAAAATAAGAGTGTTTGGCATCAAAAAGTAGTAAAAAAAAAAAAAAAATTGTACATAATGAATTTTTTTTGTTAGAATAATAGTAAAAAAGTGATTGATGTAATATAAAAATAAGAATGTTGAGATGTACGTTGAATTTTTTGAGAAATAATATGGAGTCATTTTTGGCCTTTGCCAATTACAGAGCCTGGAATTAATTATGGATTGAATGTGGCCAACTCCGTGAACTCCACGCCGCATCATGTCATTAAATCAATTTGAATAAATGAAAAAGTAACCAATATTTGTCAATCTTTAATTCATATTATTTGAGAGAAAATTTGAGAGGTGAGTTGTAATACTCAACCAACTATCAGAGCTAGCTCTACAATATGCAATTCATACTATTTAGTTGTATGCAAGCAACGATGATTAGCTGTTGGAGGCAAGGAGCAATAGAAGGTGATTGAAGGGATGAATAAATAAGTGTAAGTCCTATATTAAAAAGAAAATAAAAAATCATAAATGCGAGTGATTAATATAGCATTGTTCCGTCAAAACCTATAATTATTAAAAAAGTCAAGCTAAAACAATTATATTTTTCTTGTATTAGCGTCGTCTATTAGTAACGATAGTGCTAATAAGCTTGACCTTAATGAAGTAGATTCTTGCAGTGCAACTTCAATCAGCCTAACATTGCTTCTTTTTTTTTTTTTTTTACACAAAAAAAAAACAAAAACAAAACAAACAAACAAGGACGATGAGAGGTCAGAATTGGAGTTTAGTACCTACCTTTCATCAAGTTTGTTACAGGCGACTTTTGGATTGCTGCCTTATGAAGCACTTTATGGACATAAGTGTCAGTCACCATTGTAATGGTACAACGTTGGAAGGAGACAACATTGGGGCCTGAAATGATTCAAGTGCTTACCATCGGACAAATGATGAGTGCATCTTAGGGTCGGCAAAAAAGTTATGCCGATAACTAGGGATGACCTTCAGAACAAGGGGCAAGAGATTGTGTGTTCCTTAAGATATCATCGATGAGGGGAGTGATGCGATTTGGGAAGGAAGGGGAGGTTGGCATATAGGGTTGCCTTACCCCCAAACTTGATAACTCTTTACTCAAGATTATACTTGGACAATATACCTATCCCTGTTTTGGTTGAAGGGATAATCGTGTAAGAAAGAGTTTGTCTATAGGGTTATGGCTTGGATACCCATCGACCCGAACTATAAGTGGAATTACTCGACTTGGGTGTCGAGATTGTTGAGGACTGGTACAATGTAGGAAATACTGAGCATGATGTTGGTACAATGAGGTTCAAGGATTTTATTCGTATGGCTAATTTCTTTTGGATTGTGTGCCTATCTCTTATGGTTTTGGGTAACTGTTACATTTGGATTCCCTAAAAGTAGTCGATTAAGGTAAAGTTGCTTCCGGCTAAGAAGTATGACATTATGTCAAAGATACCCACAGGCTTGACTTGTATTGGGGTATTTAGGGATTGTTGAGCTTAGCGATGATTAACATAATGTGGGTAACATCGACTGCAGCACCTTTGGTGACTTGCAAATGGATTTGCTATAACTTATGAGGATGTTGGCATGGATCGCTTTATATTGGACGAAGGAGATTGGTGCTATGAGAATGAACATGATACGATTTTTCAAAGATTGAGGCTAAGCACAAACCTTATAAAACTATGGACGTTAAAGTGATGTTATCGTTTCTTCTTATGTTTGGGGCTACGAAATTTCGAGGACAAAATTTTTATAAAAAGGGGAGAATGTAGTGACCCAAATAATTAACTAGGCATAAGTAGCTTAGTTAGAGGGTTAATTTGGACTTTGAGTCACTAGGATCTGGTAGAAGGGCATTTTGGGGAATTGGATTTCTGGACTGGACGTATGCTAGGGTTGGCGGACGTATGCTCTTGTCTTTTAGTGTGGATGTATCTTTGAAATCTTTGGATATGCGCTATTATGCATATCTGGACATACGGTCCCCATGGATGTACGCTCTGCATATAGTACAATCGTACTATGCGAATAGTACAAGGACGTATGCTTAAAAGTATCAGGCATCAGCTGCTTTTTGGAATACCCTCTGGGTAATACCTAGACGTACGAGACAACCTTTGGACTGCTGTGTAATAGTAACGGATGTACGCCACTTTGACCGGACGTCCACTGCTTTCTGGCCCTATAAATACCCTCTTATGGTGTACAAATTTACTTGTACTCACAATAGCGCGAGTCGTTGTTCGTATAGCATTGCTAAGTATAGGATCGAATCCACAAGAAATCGGCTTTGCTAAAAACCAATTCTAATGCCTAGACTAATAGTATCTTAACCTAGTTCCAAAAGGCAGACACTTGGTGTGCATTAAATAAAAACTAAATTAAAAGAAATAAAAACAAATAAATTAAAGCCTAAGGTCTAGAATCCACCTCACCATATTAAATACATAATATCATGCTTAGTCATACATAAAAAACGATTACGCTACTAGGCGTAATCTATTGACTATTAATTAGTTCATACATCCGTCTATCGATTAAGCACTAATACATGTCCTATTGTCATTACGAAATCTTGTCGAACTAATCAATGCAAACACTGTTTTAAGAAGTTACAATGGATAATGGTCCGAAGACGAATCATCCGATGTATCTCTGGTTGCAACGATTGTTGACGTTTAACGATTCATAAACAACAATCAACGCAATTTTGTCATGAAATTGAATTGAAACGAACAAGCAAAACAGTAAACGACGAATAGAGTATTAAACTAAGCATAATAATATGAACATAAATAAATGGTGAGGCTTCATCTAAGGGAAACACAATCTACAAAGAAAAATAAAAATATTTAATTAAATTGACGTTTAGGAGTGTTTACAATGAAGGACAGTGAGGTTTTGGGCCGCAAAGGGCGTCTCAACCATCTCCCAAGTTTAGGAAATAAGAAAATACATAGGGTCCTATTTATAAACAAAATAAAATGTGCTGCGAGGTCAAATGTACATTCGATCGCAGGAGGTGTGATCGATCGCATCCTTGCGTCTGTTCGATCATCTGACACGCGTTCGACCACAAATGCTTCACAGTGCCGTGTGTGTTCGATCGTAGGCGTTGCGTTTGATCGTGATGTTTGTGATCGATCGCAGATAACTGCTCTGAAATCCCACGACGCTAGTGTTGAAGTGATGGAGCATAGGGCCGGTTAGGGTAACACGGACTTCACGGGCTGACATGGCTTGCGATCGATTGTGGCTAATGCGTTTGATCGCAGTGCGCTCAATCGCACTTGCAAAGGCTAAACTTCCATCTTTGCATAATTCCGCCTCTTTGAACCACAATTTGCACCAAAGACCTACAATACACTAAAACAACACAAAACATGAGATACTAACACAACTAAGAGCCTAACAAATATAAGTTAAGGGGGGTCCAATATACAATATTTGGCACTGATCACCTCACCCCCTTGCTCATTTTATACCAAATCCGCCCCTCAACCCCCCTCTTCGCCCGTAGGTTGCTTGTTGGCCGTTTGTGAGTGTTTTGTGAGGTTTTATGAGTTTGAGCTAGTGGAGTGAAGGTTCTTACAGTTTCGCTTCAATGAGGTAATGCTCGGTTGTCTATCTTTTTACTTTTTCTACATTGCACGTATTTTATATATATCAAACATGCATATTTTGCAACTCTCATTAAATACATTTTGGAACCACTGCAAAACTTTCTTTTGTGAAAACGTGTGTTAATTAATAAGATAACAATGAGGCTTGTAAAACTATGCATGTAAAAGACTGATAAAACTAATTGCATCGTTTGACATGATACACCGATACATGCGATATAATGGCCATGGACTTACTATATAGGTTAACTTTATGGTTAGTGTGTGTGTGTATGTGTGTGTGTGTGGGGGGCTTTGGATCCAATGGATCATGACCAAGACGCAACCATTCCCGATGGATGGTCACTATAGAACGGACGTCATTAGCAGTGTAGGCCACCCGAGGTCAGACTCGGTTATGCTGCTAGTGTTATGTACGGTATGATATGCAATGGCTGGGGCACCGGCATTATACTACAGGTCTTTTGGGACAGCATTAACCTTGTTGAGAAGGGGTAATATCTCAGGTAGACTATATTGTTGAACTATGACTGTTACTCTATATATCATATGCATATATATATATCACTTGCATGATAAACTGTCATCTCATAATGTTGCATATGTTTTATAAATAATTGAATCTACAAATTAATGACGGGTACGTCATGTGCATTTATATTCACTAAATGCACATGACGTACCACTGGAGGCCTCGTTTGGTTTGCGGATTGTCTAGTCCATTGGAAAAGGATTAGCTACCACTGGGATTAACTACCACTGGGAATAGATTAACTATTCCTACTCCTTTGTTTGGTTGTAACGCTGGAATAGACTACCTAATCCTATTCCTTTGTTTGGTACAATGTAATATGTTGGTGAATGGAATCGTATTATGATCTCATTTCCTAAAATACCCTTATAATACAAATACAATTCCCATAAGAGAACGAAAAAAAAAATATGAGTGAAGAGAATGAAAACAATGAAGAAAAACTGAGAAGAGAGCGAAAAAACTGAAAGGAAAAGAGAAAAAAACCTAAGAGAACGAAATTGAGAGAGAAAACAAAACAATAAAAAAAACGAAATTGAGAGAGAGAACGAAAAAAAACCGAGAGTGAGAGAGAAGAGAAAAAAAAAAATGAAATTGAGAGAGGAAAAAATGAGAAAGAACAAAGAGAACGAAAAAAAGCAGAGAGAGAAGAGACCGAAAAAAAAAGCAGTGCAATTTGAAAAAAAAAAAACCGAGAGAGAAGAGAACGAAAAAAATTGAGAAAGAATGAAGAAAAATTGAGAGAGAATGAAGAACGAAAAAAAAAAAAAAGCGTATGCGATTTAAAAAAAAAAAGCGGGAAGAAAAAAAAATTCAAAAAGAGAGAGAATGAAAGAACCAAGAAAATAGAGATCGAGAAGAGAGAGGAAGATAGATATCTTGTTTTGAGAGATGGAGATTGTTGCTTAAAAAAACTATGAGAGAGAAGAGAACGGAAAAAAAAAGAAGAAAAAAAAAATTCAAAAACACAGAGAGAATGAAATAACCAAGAAAATAGAGATCGAAGAGAAGAGAGGGGAGAGAGATACCTTGCTTTGAGAGATGAAGATTGTTACTTAAAAAAACTATGAGAGAGAAGAGAACGGAAAAAAAAAAAAAAAAGCGATTTAAAAAAAAAAACGAGAAGAAAAAAAAAATCAAAAGACACAGAGAGAATGAAATAACCAAGAAAATAGAGATCGAAGAGAAGAGAGGGGAGAGAGATATCTTGCTTTGAGAGATGGAGATCGTTGCTTTGAGAGATGAAGAACGTTGCTGTAAGAGATGAATATCGTGAGAGGTGTGAGAAGTGTAGGGTTTTTTTGGGTAATTATATACGATATTTTTAATCTCACAGGAAATGATTAGTTAAGCTACTCATTTTTTAATGGCTTAGCTAACCCTGTGTGTATGGGACTAGTAGTCCCATGGGAATAGACTACTCCTAGGAATAGAATGTTACCAAACAAAAGACTAGCTAACACTAGTGTTAGCTAGTCCAATCCAAGGGCCTAATCCGCGAACCAAACGAGGTCGTCGGATTTATTCTTGTATTATTTTCCTTTTTCTCCATATGTACAATTATGCTGTTGTGGATAGTGGTTATCGCGAAGCATCCGGTTCTTGTAGAGGATTCGACCTAAGAGATGCTTGTGGACTTATTGCAAACTTAGATAGGTACACATAGTAGCTACTTTGATGCTCTTTGGTAGAAATTCTGGTTGTAATGATTATTGTTTGTAGAACTTTAGTACATTTCGCTGCTTAGTATCCTTTGTTTTCGGGAAGTAAAGGTCCATGAGTCTTGTTTGGAGTAGAATAAGGCTGGGAGATGAACCATGGGATTAATTACCAGTTAATTAATTCTCAGGGCGTTACATAAGGTCACATTGGTATGGCCCAAGGATCAGTCATACAAGAGGGAAGGCAGATCTGATCAATTCACTTTCTTGCACTGTCAGACTGAAGATATCAACCATCCCTTGCAAGAAACCACCCCCAAACCACCATTGGGGGTGGCTGAAACCAACCCCAAACCACCACTGGGGGTAGTTTCGGCCACCCCCTTGGCTCATAGGGGTGACAAATTTTTTTTTCTTTTTTTTTTGAAAAAAATATTTTTTTGAATTTTTTTAAATAAAAAATTTAATTATGTGGTCACGCGTCAACTTATAATTGGTCCATGTCAATCTGTTAAGTCAACTAACGGTCAACTGATGGAAGAACTAATTTGGTCACTTTTTAAAACCGTTAGAACTAATTTGGTTACTTTCCAAATCTTAAGGAGGAAAAAATAAAGTTTTGAAAACCTAAGGACTAATGGAGTATTTAACCATTTTTAATTTTACAAGTTTGTAGTGGGTTGTGTCTTGAGTTGCTGAGCACTTGTGTACTTTTCTTCCAAAAATTTTAATCCACATTTTTTTTTTTTTCTAATGCTGCAACTTAACTTGTGCAAGATCAAATCTATTTGATTTTCTAGTTTGATATCCTCAGTGATTATTAGAAAATACTCTTTATTATGTAAATAGCATGTAAATGCATGTTTGAAACTACTTTTTCTTATGTAATAAATAAAAAATACATGTAAAAAAAAATAAAAATAAAAAATACTAAAGATAGTCTAGATTATGCGAAAATGACAATAATGTTGATACTCTTTATTGCGTGGGAACCTTTATGTAGTATCATAAACCCATTTAGTTTCCCTTATATTTGTTACTCATGTCAATATGATTTTTTGCATTCTATCAATTCATTACTTTAAAAAAGTTATTAATTTTCATTCTATTTAACCTTTCACTATATATATTTTCAAACTTTAAATTTGTACATTTTCTGAATATTGCTTGTCTGAATTTCAGACTCTACCATTGCCGGCCCGATGGAGCTCCTAACTGCAAGATCAAACATGACTTATCATGATCGGAAGCCTTGAAATGAATACCTTGGATGTAACTAGGCAAGAATATAAATCTAATCTTGTAGCTTAATGTGTGCTACAGTGCTTTTAATCTCAAGTCCTGCAATATGCAGAACTAGTTAACGTATTCTATATATATTTGATGATTCTTTATAGACTTCTTTTTTTTTTTTTTAATTTTTTAATTTTGTCGTTTTATGTTTAGGCAGCTTAAAGCTCTTGGAGTTCGAAAAGATGCAATTAGGATCTATTATAAAGAAATGCTTGAGACGTTTGACTACTGAAAAGTAATCATTAACTATGCTCATAGACCTTTTAATGTTCTTAGGAAAGACCATGAAAGTCAGTAGATTCTGAAATTAAAACATAAAAGAACACTTTTCTTTTTCTTTTTATTTATTTATTTTTGTTTAGCATAATTTATGAGAAAGAGAAGATGTATGAAAGATAACAATGGCTAAAGTTATTTGTCCATAAAGAGAAGGGCTTGTATTTGCCTTTACTTTAACCATATGCTGCATGTGCCTTCACAAGCTTTTGAGATATGTAGTGGTTTAACATGGTATTAAAGTAGAGGTCATGAGTAAGGTTAGGCAAGGATCTACAAAATCCACAAAATCGCACTAACCCGGCCGGTTTTTTAATGATTTTTGCGGGTTACGAGTTGGATTTTAGTTTTTTTGCGGGGCAGGGCAAGTTGTGGGTATAATTTTTTTTTTTTGCGTGGATACCTACCCCGCCCCACCTTGCAACCGCAATTTACAACTAACCTAAAAAATACCCTAGCCTCTCTCAGTTTCTCACGACACACACTCCTCTCCAGCCGCTCTCCTCTAATCCTCTCGCCTCTCACTCTCTCTCAGGCTTTCTTTTCTTCTTCACCACACCTCCTCTTCTTAGATTTCACTCTCACTTTTACTCGAACACCACTCCTCAAGACCAAAGTACTACCTGGCCGCTCCTAGGTTTCTCTCCCATCTCTTTCTCTGAGAAAATATTTTCTGGTTTCTCTCTTACTTTTCTTGTAAAATATTTTCAGACGAGAACAATTTAGGAGGTATATATATTCATGAATTGTTCTCATTTTCCGGAGAAATCGAACATATTGAGATCCAGCGGTATATATATTTTCTTCTATCTGTTGTTTATTAGAGTTCATATTCTTTTATCTTTGTTTTTTCCTATCTTTATTATTATTTTTTTTTTGGGTATCAAAATCTGCTTGTTTATTGAGGAAATCCGGAAAGAAGTTGGGAGTGAAAATTTGTTTGGTTGTAGGAAATCTGTGCAGCTTTGACTAATTCAACTAGGAGTGTAATACCCGATTCGACCCATAAACCCACACAGTTTTTACCGCCACAATACACCAAGACGGATTCGGGGTGGGTTTGAAAAAAGGCAATACCCTTTTAATCCGACTGCGCTCTAAGTTATGAGTTCAAATTTTTACTTTACAGTTTACCCTCTATGTCAGTTAAATATATTATGTCACTAAAAATTGTAGTTTTTACAGGGCACCAAGCCTATGCAGGACATAAGAAGTATATAACCCCAAACAAAAAACATGCTCCATTACTTTTTAGTAGGGGTGAAATTTAAAACTGCCTAACCGCATCCGCTAACCGCACTAACCGCTAACCGCTTTGAAAGCGGTTAGTAAAAACCGCTAACCGCTTAGGCGGTTAGCGGTTAACGGTTAGTGAGTTTTGAAAAACCGCATAACCGCTACCCGCTAACCGCTTTTTTAAAAATATAATATATATTTTATACAATAATAGACAATAAGTTATTGTAGCCTAGCGGTTATTATGTACCTATTTTACCCCATTTGCGCCGAGGATTGAATCACTGTTTAAGTGTTTCACCATTTTTAATTTTTTACTTATAAAAAAAATATATTTTTTGCTTATAAACTAAAATGATGTCGTTTTAGTATGACTATATATACATCTCTTTCTTTCAGATTTCATCCCTAACCCTTAAAATCATTCTCTCATGCCGTTGCCTCTTAGTGTCTCTCTCTCACGCTGCTGCCTGTGTCTCTCTGTCTCTCACTGTGTTTTGCTGCTTCTGTCTCTCCTCTCTCATGCAGCCTCTGTCTCTCTCACGCTTGTTGAAGATTTAGCCATTTTAGGTTTTCACTTTTCAGTTATTTTATTTCCAGGTTTTTTATTTTGGGATTTCTTCAATTTCTTGGATTTTTGTTTAAATCTGCACATGATTTATGATTTAACATGTATGCTTTGTATTTGTTGTGATTGGAAAACAGTGAGAGAGTTGCTTTGTTTTGTTATGTAATTTGTGTACTCTTATATATGTGTATGTCCTCGACTCCTCGTGCTCTTCCGTGTCTGTGTGGGTTGCGTTTGGTTGGACATGTTTGTGTTGAACCAAGTAAATTGATAGTGCAGGACTGGGAATTGAGGTTGAATGTGTGTGGGCTTATATGTCGAACTCTGTAATATGCAACCATGGAAGATGCCGGGAGAAGGCCATGTATTCTTGTTGTTTCAATTATGTATTTGGTTTTCAAATGTTTGCACTGATCTATATCCTTGTTATAAAATTTCATCATTTACATGTAATCATCAGAAAGGGGAAAAAAATTGTTTAAAGTGAGAAAAAAAAATGGTATAAAGTGAGCCAAAACCAGCCCAAAAAAAAGTCCAAAAAAAAAGCGATTAGTAAAAAAGCGGTTAACCGTATGTGGTTAACCGCTAACCGGCGGTTAATCACTACCCGGTTAGCAGAGGTGGTTAGTAGATTTTACTAACCGCCTAGGCGGTTAGCGGTTAGCGGTTTTAGCCACTAACCGCTAACCGCAATCGCTATTTTAACCCTACTTTTTAGACTCATCTTCCTTATAATCAGAGATCAAAAACATCATAAAGGAGTTACACTAGGACTCCTTAGGGTAGCCAGAGCTCAAAACTAGCAAAACTGGAAGGGATGTTGCAAAGAATCCTGTACCTGAGTGCATGAGCAGAGATTCACATACTCATTCCGACTTTTGAGTTTATGCAGAAAGCTTCCAACACTCTTCTATGAAAAATTGAAGAGTTTAACTTATATCAGGATGCTTCTTAAAACCTCAGTTTTACAGCCCCCAATAAAAAACTGACACATAAGGGGAAAAAAAAAAAAGAAGAAGAAGAAGAAGAAAGAAAGCACAAAAATAACCTGCAACACAAAACACTACATTTGAGCTCAAAAGAGAGAGACCCATGGCCTCCCCTAGTGCTAGACCCAGACCCAGAGAAAGAGACCTCATGGCTGGATGGCTAGACCCAACCACCTAGCCGTGGATGACCCACAACTTCATTCAACGCCGTGGGTCACCTTTTTCGACATTTAGGGTAATAAAATCCTTAAAGGATAAACCTTTCACTTTTAGGTTTTAGTTTTGAATTTAAAAACGAGTTTTGAGGCATTAGAAACGGGTTTTGGGCGGGTTATGACCAGTTCTGAGGTGGGTCACAGCGAGACCCATGACCCACAACGTGGGTCTTGCTAGACCCATGGTTGGGTCCAGTGGCCATGGGAGTTTTTGTCTTTTGTTTTTTTTTTCACTTTGATTTGCTGTATTTGTTCTGACTTTCATTTTTTTCATTTTCCTTAAAGTGATAATATGTCACATGGTGATTGGATGCTGAAAAAAAACTAGTTTACACCAAGACCTAATAGTAAGAGCTCTCAAAATTGAAACTTTTTGGCAAATCCGTTAAACTTGAGCCATCTGAAAACAAAACAAACAAAAGGAAAAAGAAAAGAAAAGAAAATCACCGATACACTCATCCATGTATCATTTTGATTCTTTATAGGAAAGATTTAGGATATACTCTACATTTCATTCTTTTATATTACATCTATGTATTATAGATATAAATGTATCATGATAAGGGATATCAATGTGATACGCTAATAAAGCGATAAGTTCGAATCCCCCTCCCTCTTCCTTGTGTGGACATATCAAAAATAGAGTCATAAATATGTATTTGTATAAATAATTGAATAAAAATTTCCATTAATACATTTATTAAATATTGCTTTGCAAGCTTTCTCTACACCTCATCTCTTCCGGTAATTGTTGTCCCCATCCTTGAGCTACCAACTTCCCCACCCCCCATCCTCTTCGCAGGAGTAGGGGATTAGGTGGTTGCTTTTTTTTTTTCAATTTATAATATTATTGTAATAGTCATAATTAATATTTTGTATTTTTTTTTCAACTAATTTGAAACAAAGGGGCTGGTTCTGGTTAAAATTTTGAAAATTAAATTTTTTTTAACGTGTCCACAATGTAGCGAAGGAACAGTATTATCAAAATTTGGGACCGGGCAATTTCTAGGAATAGCTAGGATCTTAATCCGAGAAAATAAATGTAAAAAAGTAAACCGGAGTGGTTAATAATGATAATAGCAATTTTTCATAATATATAGTTTTGCAAGTCAACTAGCAGATTCTGCAAACAGCTTAGTTTAAACACAACTCTAGAAGTATCTAAAAAAATCTCAAAAGTAATTTAAAAGCCGACACATGGCCTTAGTTATTCTGGTGTCCATCAGCAACAAAAGACATTCTCCAAATTCACCGATGATTTACAAAGTCCTCCTCATCGTTATCCATCATGCTTGTTTCTGAAATCATAAAAGATAAATAAGTAGATCAAATTCCAAATACGTCATAATTGATCCAAACTAATTTGACCTTACATGTATACATCACACACATGCTTCGTACTCAATACTTGCAAGATATTTTGATGACCTTTTATAATAAGTAAGACAATCACT
Source organism: Carpinus viminea (assembly GCA_013348765.1). NCBI lineage: Eukaryota > Viridiplantae > Streptophyta > Magnoliopsida > Fagales > Betulaceae > Carpinus > Carpinus viminea. The sequence goes on from CP054668.1 coordinate 28,615,052, forward strand.
TTGAAATCACAAAGGAGTGCAATCCAAAAGTTCAGTAAGTACGCAAGAAAGACCACGCTTTAAGGAAAAAAAAATAATAATACCATAAGTCCTAAAATCTAGTAAAATTGAAAATATAACTCTTGTACGACAGAAACAGGAAGGTAGGAGAACACACCTAGAGTAGTTTTGCGCCTTGTTTATTTTTTTTTACATGTTGATACAAGAAAGAGAGAAAAAAATTTAAACTAGTAATCTATATTTTATAAAATATGATTCATAATCAATTGAACCACATCTTAGAAATTGAGTAATTTGGCTTTAAATACACCTCTTGCTTCTATAACCGATGAAACACTCCTCTCAATTTTCATATTTTCCATATTACTAGGCATTGTTTGATAAACTACATCATATTTCTCTCCACTATTCATCTTATTTTTCGAAAAAATCAATATTAAAACATTTCACTTTTATATCATATTATTCACTTTTTTTTTATATATTAAATTATTTATTTTTTAAGTACTATTTAAATAAAATAATCACTATCTAAGCAAAAAATCTCTCACAATCTTCGAAGTTAATGGTCTTCCGCTCTCTCCATTTGCACCACATCAAGCACATAGGAGTCATCCTCCAAGCATCTAAAAAGCAACAATTTCCCAAGTGACCTCTCCAGCTAGCCAACAATTCCACCACTACCCCTTTATGTATGACCCACTTTACACCAAAACGATGAATCAATCCAACAAAAATTCTTCAGCCACTTCACAGTGAAGAAGAAGACGAACTATGGTCTTCTCACTCGTCTTGCAAATGCAATACTAATCTACCACTATAACATGCCACCAAAGCCTCCTTCCAACACGAAATCCTGAACAATTCTAGAAAAGATACATTCAATGGATGATCCCAGCATTACAAATCATACTAAAACCTTATCTTCGACCCATCACCTACCTCAAACTGACAAATATATTAAAAAACCCTACCCCACAAATGTTTTTGATACCCCCACCCACCCTAAAAGGGACAGAGTTTTCCTCCAAACTCTTCAACCTAATTTATAAAAGTGACATTTGTCCCTTGAACATGTGAGATGCACATGTTTTTTAATAATAGGACAAAGTTGAAATAAATAATATTAAAAACTTAAGTGCATCTCACATGTTATTAAAAATGAATACATGTCGCTTTTTATAGATTAGGTTTGAGGAAATTCCTCTAACTTGATTGGAGGAAAACTCATTCCCCTAAAAGGAACAAACTCATTGGAACACCATTCTCCTCTCATTTTAGTTTCCACCACCTATATCTATAAAGCATTCGTCTCCATCGAAAAACACCGACAACCATTTCTCCAAGAAAGCTAGATTTAACATAATCAAATTTCTAACCCCCAAGCTACCAGATCAAATCATGGAACAAATCTTGGACCAATTGACTAGATGAAATTCAATTCGTCACCAACTCCACTCCTCAAAAATCTTGGTCAAGTCTTTTGTCAACCTACCACCCTTGGACAAATAAAGCCTCTTCCAACCAATAAGCGCCTTCCATTTTGCAACAATATCATCGCCACATTTATTTAGACATGTACAAAGCCCCAAACGTAGAACCAAATACATAATAGGTAAAGAGGACACCCCACAACCAAAGATACCAGCCAAACCTCCAATATCATCCACAATGCCAACAAGGAACTAACTCTACAATAAGTAAGTTAATCTTCAAGCTCAAGATAGCTTCAAAACATGAGACTAGGCAAATTACTAAGATTATCTTCATATGCCTCAAAAAAGATCAAAAGTTTCATTAGCAAATAAGAGATGAGACACTAGGAGCTCATCATTATTTCTTGACCCCCAACAAGAAAAGTGGAAAAGACCCCCCTATCCACCGTGGCAAACAACATTCTACTCAACATCCAGGACAACCACAAACAGCAGAGGTGATAAAGAATCCCTTTTTCTCAGGCCACAAGAGCTATTAAATTATTCCTGAATGATATTCATTAATCAAAACAGAGCGTAGAATACAAAGGGCAGTCAAAACTCTCCATTTCTCCTGGACTCGGGTTGAATTGATGTTTAGAGCTCAGAAATTCACATCCAGCCCGAAAATTTATCTATTTCCTTGCTGAGCTGTGCCAACCCAAACGAGTCTTGAGAACATCGCACCCAAGCCAACAGAGAACGTGACCCTCCCACTTAATTTGGACATTGGCCCATCAAAAAACCCCTTCACCTGACCTGCATCACTCTTAAGCCCAAGAACCCCATGGCCCTCTCCCAGCCTAACAATGCAACGTTCTAATTCCTCTTTTAGCATAAACCACTATATGAATTTGATCAACTTATATAAATAGGTAAATAAAGATAAATGTAATCCATGTGATTCAGAAACATGAGCGACAAGCATACAAGAATATGACATAGAGTCAAAACTAAAATCATGGTTCATGTAGCATAGCCAAACTAAACCAACGCACACAGTCACCCCCACCCCAACCCCAACCAAAAAAAAATAATAAAAAATAAAACTAGGAAAATAAAACTGTGCAATATATGAAATTGCCACTGGTTATTCATTTTATGTAAACTCTGATAAAGGAGAGGACAATTAGACATACCTTGCATGAACGTGTGGACGTCTAGGCACCTTTTATCCATCTTTCATAAATCACCCTGTTCAAAAAATATAAATATCATGGCATAGTGTTAATATATATATATATATATACTCAATTTTTTTTAAAATACCAAAGATATCAATCTGAACAGTATGGAAATTTCAGGATAATGTAAATTAATAATACTAAAACAAGAAACAAAGGGACAGCACACGTACTCCTTGAAAGTGTAGTAAGTAATCCAAGTATAAGATGCTGGTACAGAACCATAAGAATGGAAACCACATTAAAAGGAATTAGAATGAAAACAACAACGAAGATCACAATGCAACGATGTCCAAAAAGGATACCTCCTACTAAAATCCGCCACCCCAATGATTCGACAGCCATTCTACAAACGATCACAGTCAATGTTCGTCAATAAACAATAACCCAAGCAACAAAGAACCCTAAAGATTCAATTTTTTTTTTTTTGAAAGAAAGAAAGATTCGATTAAACATACGCTTAGATCGATTGAGATAAGAATGATAGAAAAGATTCAATTTTTGGGTTAAATACCTCATCAACCCTTAGGGTTTCAAAACTTTATTTTTCCTTCTTAGGGTTTGAAAAATGACTAAATTAGTCCTTGTGGTTTTGAAAAGTGACCAAATTAGTCATTTCGTGGAACAGAGAGAATAAAAATCCATAAAATAGAGTATATCATGACACCCAAAAACCAAAACAATAAATAAACAGAAAAAAGATTACAATCAAAGTACTAACCAAGGACGACCAAGGCAAAACCGCTTTCAAAATCCTCGATAGCTTCCGGATCGCGCTTTTCTCTCTCGCCAGCCACCGGTGCCCCCCAATTTTTTCTTCTTTTTTTAAAATTGTTTTTAAAATTTTTTTAAAATAAAAAATTTAATTAAGTAACCACATGTCAATTTATAATTGATCCACATGTCAATCCGTTAAGTCAACTAACGGTCAGCGAATGACTAATTTGATCACTTTTAAAACCATAATGATTAATTTGGTCACTTTCCAAATCCTATGGAGGAAAAATAAAGTTTTGAAATCCTAAGGAAGGTATTTAACCCTTTTTTTTTTTTGAAAGAAAGAAAGATTCGATTAAACATACGCTTAGATCGATTGAAATAAGATAATGATAGCGATTTTGTAAAGCCACTCACTTCCGATAGATCGAAGAAGAAGGGATGCAATAACCCAAGCAACGAAAAACCATAAAGATTCAATTAAACATACGCTTACCTCAATTGAAATAAGGATTTTGTGAAACCACTCACTTTCGATAGGTCGAAGAAGAAGAATGCTAACAAGGGGAACAACTAAATGGGGTTGCAATTACTTATTAGGGTTTCGTGAATTCCAATTTACTAAAATACCCGCTCGATCACTTTCCGTCCAAAGAAGATCCTTTTCTATTTTTTTTTGTTTTTTTTTTTTTGTTTTTTTCAGATATAGCCCATTTATCTTTGCTTGATCATCTATGACATCATATACAAGCTTGAAGTTTGCCTTTTGGGTCTTAAAAACAATTTTGTAATACAAAATCAAAGAGTGCAACGATTTTTTAAAGTGGATTCTATTGGCCCTCCATCTTTCGTGATGTGTATGCGTACTGTTCAGCCTGTGAGAGATGCTAGAAGTTGGGGAGCATTGGAAGAAGAAACATGATGTCGTTGAACCTGATTCTTATTGTGGAACTGTTTGATGTTTGTGGCGTTGACTTTATGGGACCCTTTATACTTGTGGCAGTTGATTATGCTTCTAAGTGGGTAGAGGCCATTGCTTGCAAGACGAATGATCATAAAGTTATGCTTCAATTTTAAAAAGAAAATGTGTTTGCACGTTTTCGGACATCACGTGCCATCATTAGCGATAGGGGAAAGCACTTCTACAACCGATTTTTCGAGCAACTCATGAAGAAGTATGGGATCACTCACAAAGTTGCAATGCCCTACCTTCCTCAGACTAGTGGGTAGGTTGAGATATCCAACAGATAAATCAAGAGGATATTAGAGAAGACGGTGAACCCGACATGGAAAGATTGGTTTCTATGACTCAATGATGCTTTATGGGCATATCAGACTGCATTCAAGACTCCAATTGGCATGTCTCCCTACCGATTGGTGTATGGCAAGGCGTATCATCTTCCTGTAGAATTGGAGCATCGAGCATATTGGGCTATCAAGCAGTTAAACTTCAATATCACCAAGGTTGGCAATCAGAGGAAGCCTCACAGGTCAATCATTCGGACGATCGACAGAGGATGGAAATGGGGGAAAAACTTGTCATGCATTGTAGAAGGCCAATGGCCTCAGCAATCCAATATAACAAATATGTAGTCAATGGAAAATTGTTCCATACTATTGCATACGATGTGAGAAGGAGGTCTCAGAACAGTGGCGTTTGTGTGCCGACTGTTGATGGCGAAATGTACTACTGGAAGTTAACTAAAATCATTGAGGTGGAATACTACGATTAGACTAAGTATGTATTGTTTTAAGTGTGATTGGGCGAATAACACAAGAGGCAGGGGGTACAAGTTGGACAAATATGGCTTAATGCTAGTAAACTTCAAAAACCTTGTACATATGGAGAATAAAATTACTGATGAGCCCTATGTGCTAACTTCCAAAGTCTCACAAGTTTATTATGTCAACGACGATAGGGACCCCGATTGGGCTTGCGCCGTGAGGACCAAACCTAGGAATGTGTACGACGTTGGTCTGGGTCAAGTGGCTGATGACAACCAACCAAGCTACCACAAGACCGAGCCTCTCCAGTTGGATCATAATCATCACTATGATCCACATCCGGTTGACATAGATTACGTCAAGACCGACGTACCACCTATTGAGGCGTATGTGATTTCATATAAATTAAGTTGGCATTAATATGTTTATTCGGTTTGTTTTTAATTCATGTGATTGATTCGTTTAATTTTATCTTTGTTTGATTTAAAATGTTGATTACATTCCATTTTCCTTATTGCGTTGGATTTTAATCTTTCCTCGGTCATATTAATTAATTTTGAATGTCATTAATGTTGCAGTGAAACATGAGTGCTCGGGGTGGAAAGACGAGGAGCCTAAGGCGCCCACATCCCACGTTGATCAAGGAGACGAGTGGTGATGACAGCCAGTCTTAGGACACCGCCTACCCCATCTAACCCTTGAGGTATCAACCAATACTCCCGCATGAGCCTGTTATTTGGAGTTTGACACCGGTGTCTTCTGCTATCGTTAGGGGAGAAACTTTCCTAAGGGACACGACATGACCAGAGAGCCCAGTGGGCAATCCATATGGTCCGCCTGTGGAGTACTTGCAGCGTACTACTGCGGATGATGATGCCTATGTGGAGAGGCAGGTATCCCCAGCCGGGGGAGACGATGTGGACCATGGTGATGATCCACATGATATACCACACCGAGCCGAGGATATTACACAAGCTAACTCAGAGGATGTAGCACACGAGGCCCCTCGCTTGCGTCAAGGAGCACGAGGTCTGGACGATAGGTATGTTTAGACCTATAACCAATGATGGAGGGAGGGGGGGACCGGGTGGGCCATGGTCCCCAAAAATAAGGAAAAAAAATAGAAGTAAAAAAATAAAATAAAAATTAATAAAGTTTAGTTCTAATTTTAGTCATTTGGCCTCCCAAAAAAAATTGGCCCTATTTTTTGATTTTATGGCATATCCAATAAATTTTGTTTTGCCTTATTCTTGATTTTTGGGTTATACCCATTAAGTTTTTATTTTTATTTTTGGCTCATACCATTAAATGCTCACTTTTTTTGCCCTTAGGTAGTCTTTAGTTTAAAAAACAACAAAAATAATTTTTTTTAATAAAAAAATTCTAAAGAACTGAATTTTTTTTCTTGGTCCCCTCTCATAAAATTTTCTGGCACCATCCCTGCCTATAACTATGTATGTATGTATGTATATATATATGTGTATGTATGTATGTATGCATGTATGTATGTTATTAAATATGATTAAATATTTATTTTCATTAAATATTGATTGTAAATTTATGTTCTACTTACCAAATGCAAATATAAATGATAATATTGAAGTGCTTAACGTCAGTGACTCCCACAAGTTGTATTCAATACCAGATGGGAAACGGGTCATAGTGGAGTTCAATGGCATGTGGCAACCAGTAGGGAAAAGCGGGGGCAAATGGTGACGGATGACAAGCAAGATGGTCAGGCGCGGTTCCTTCATCCGTATATCAGATGATTGGAAGCATTTTCCGTTAGAGAAGAAGGAGCTATTTTTTGATGCTTTGATGGTAAGTGTAATTCAATTGTTATGAATTAATGTTTTTGATGTGTATATTTCTGAATGTATAATATATCATGATTTGGTTTATAAATTTTTCAATTGTTCACTAATGCAGAAGCAGTTTCACATATTGCCCGGCTCGAACATTGTTGAAATTAAAAAGGACTGTGGCGGGACATGGACGAGAAGCTAAAGTATTGGCATCATAAATTGAAAAGCCACTCGCCATTCAAGCGATGACACACCCGATTTAGTGAAGGCAAGAGCATGGCGACAATCATCCGTAAGTATGAGCGGTGGATGTGGATATATTGTTGGGGAAGTAGTGTTGTGCAAATATATACCTAAATTAATAGGCAAATAATTGTACGCTTTTACTTGCAAGTGCACAAGGTCAAAAGTATAGTAGAGTGTATAAGTGCAAGATCGATCCTGTGGATTGGTAAATTATGTTAAAAATTAAGTTTGCAATGTAAAATAAAAGAGAAAAATTGAATTTGATTAAACGATGAGAAAGAGGTAGGGCTTTGATTTCCACCGCTAATCATGCTTATACAATAAATCAGTATGCCAATGCTTTGATCACATTATGAATATTTAATGTCTACCAACCTAAGGGTATGGGTGTCTACTCCTTAGACTATTGGTTTCCCTAAGCAACGAATTAGGCATGGGTGTCTACTTTAATTCTTTTCTTTCTTAAGGGATTTAGTATGGGTGTCTACTAAGTTGTTCTTTAAGAAAGCATAAATTCTATGAAAACCGACAGACACATGAGACCTAGGGTATGGGTGTCTACTCCTAGTTTCCCATGTTGATTAACCCAAGAACCCGATGTTGATATCTTTTGTTACTTATGTTAAACCCAGGACTCGGTCATCCAAATTGATTTAACTAACAGGTCCATACCACATGCATATGTTGATCAAGCAAATACATATGAGGAATTATTGAAAGCAGAATTAATCAAGTTAAATATCATAATGCAATTATCTAAAGGCGCCAATATCTTGAATTAAAATATAAACATAATCAAGACTTCAATCAAGCCCCACTTAAAGGTTTAGTTACACATGAAATTTATGCTAATCATCTTCATAAAATAAAGGAAAAGAATAAACCCGAAAAATTGCTCCTTGAAAGTCATCAATTCTTCTCCAAAATAATGTGTCTTTTTGTGTTTACAGGTCTATTTATAGATTCTAGGAGGATTCTAGAAACCCTAAAATTGTAGGGTTTGAATCCTTGTGCAACAAGGATTTACAAAAACCCTAAAATTAAAAACTTCCAAAATAGGGTTCTGGTTTGGGCTTCACGATAGGTGCGCCGATCACCATCGAGCTGTAATCGATCGCATTGTGATCGATCTCTTCTTTGCGTGAGAATGCAAGTGCGTTTGATCCTCTTCTTGGTCGCCGAGGCTGCGGTAAGTATCGCTCGATTGCCCTCACAAACTCCAGCTCCTTCTTGATCTTCTTCTAGTTTTTTTTTTTCCAAATTCTCGTCCATTAAGCCTTAAACTTCCAGAGTGCTTTCTTTTCTTCCAAAGGCCTATAAAACAGAGAAAACACAAAAAGAAAGTAAAATAGAACAAAATAACATAAACTAAAGGTGTAACAAATATAAATTAAGGACTTAAATATGAATATTTAAGCACTTATTACACCCACAAACTTACACATTGCTAGTCCCTTAGCAATACAAAACTAAAAACTAAATACATACTAAAAAGATAAGTCCAACTTTCGTGGGATGAACGGTTGCATTTCGCATATGCAGCAAGCCTTTTAAACCTCTAAGAATTCCTTAGAGGACGAGTTAAGTCTCGTGAGGATTTTCCAAGAATGTTACCCACAAACATTATGCACAGTTCATGTTTAACCCAAAAATTGAAATATCACTAAAAACCATGAATTTCATTTATGAGCAGGCTTAAAAAGTTAAACTCCATCTTCACAATGCTTTGGACCTTAAAGTAGATCACTTACCACAAACAAGCTAAGGCATCACAAGTTGAAATAGTGTAAAGTGAACTTAGCACAAGATTATGAAGTTTCCAAATAGTTTCAATGTGCAATGTCTCAACATCTCAAGCTTCACTGAACTTTTTATTAGAATGAACAACACTGGCATAATGTTAATCTCATTAAATCTTCTCACCTTTTGACATGAACACTCAATGCTTACTGAGGCAAGAGGCCCAATTACTTAGTGAGAATAACCACATCAAATCTTCTCACCTTTTGACATGAACACTCAATACTTACTGAGGCAAGAGGCCCAGTTACTTGGTGAGAAGTTTATCCATGGTCATCATCATTTTTATTTCTTAAAGTTAACCAAATCAATTCTCTTCACCTTTTGACGTGAACACTCCCTGCTTTTAGACAAGAGGCCCAGTTACTCAGTAAAAAGTTTATCAATGGATACTTTTTTTTTCAATTTTTTTTTTTAAAATTTTTATGCCAATGTGTTCAACCAATAATTCATCCAGTGTTACCCCAAACATGAAGACATACACATCAAAACCATATGTCATACCCCACCAACCATGTGCTAGTGTGCTTGTGTTAGAACAAATCAACATGTGAATTCTTACTTGCCTAAAGTAAGTAACAAACTAGAAAAATCCAATCATCAGATCATGTGTTCAAAATTTTAAGCCCCCCAATAAAATCAACTCATAATTCTTGGATCAATCAAGATTTCAAGACAAATATGAACATGCAAATTTTTTTTTTTTTAACAAAAAACAATGGAACATAGTGTATATAAATGTATCTTCCTACTCCCAAACTTAAATTGCACATTGTCCTCAATGTGCAAAGACATGGAAAGAGCTAACTTTGGGATATAGAGAACTGCGAGGTATGGCTCAACGCATCCCCAAACTTGAACTCAACCACACTTGTTCTGGAAACACTAAAATAACACGAAAAAACAAAACATAAAATAAAATAAACAAACAAAGGAAGAAATCAAATAAAGGATGAGTTGTGGGGATGCCTCCCATGAGTTCTAAGTTTAACGCCTTGACCAGACGTTGTCCTTTCACCTCTTGTTCCTCTGGTGGGGTGAAGATGAGTCCCCGACGAGCTGGTGGTAGCCTATCCAAAATGGCTTGAAGCAATTGTCCTTGTGTCTTAAATTGTTGCTCCATAGTTGCAAAACGCTGTTCCACCTTTCCAAACGCTGATTGGCACCACGCAAGAAGTCATATTCATTTTGGCTGATGACTACTGACCTTCTCCTCCCTCCATGTTGAGGTGTAGGTGCATCCTCTTCCATAATGTCCGCCTCATCCACTCTCTCTTCAGCAGGAATTTACGCCCTCAGACCCCTAGGTATATGTGACAAATTGTGATTCCATTGGTTCCTGCCAAAGAAAGGGTGTTCGTGAGTGTCCATCTTCGGGGAGTTCCTTAATGCCCTTCTTTTTCATAAGATGTGTCAGCAGAAAAGGAAAAGGTAACCCCCATGAATTGGTAGTGGTGATCTTTTTCCAAATCACCTCTTCCCAAAATTTATTAATCTAGTCCCAAATGATGGAAGGGATGGAGTACCAATGGCCTTTATAAAAGGTATACAATGCCTGGATAAATGCATCACGCCTCTGAGTTTTATGGCCCAAGGGGCACACATTACGGTATAAAATGGAATCCATAAGCCAGAGTTGTGGAGGTAATTTGGACTGGCTGTCGGCATTATTCTTGTTGTCAGCATACTATCCATCACACATGTCATCAATGATTTGAGAAATGTAAAATGACTCCAGTTGCGCATCCATTTGAGCTTCCACAGAAGGGTGATCATCATTTCATTTTAAGGCTGCAGCAATATCAGCGATTGTCACCTCAACTAGCTTCCCTTTGACGTTTGAGAATAACACTCCCCTTCTGTTGCAATCAGTGTACATATTACTATAGAACTAAACCACCAGTTTTGTGTACGCCATGGAAGTGACAGGTTTGAACAATTTCTTCAAACCACGGCGGGTGAATTCTTAAACTGCCAATTAGGTGGCTTCAAAAATTTTGAAGTCACCATTGACATCAAATGTGGTCTCATAAAGGATCTCCCGCTGCTCACAGGTGGGTTGGGAGGATTGGGCACAGGAACTGGAAGCTTGAGAAGTAGAGCCAGTGGTTTGAGGCATTTTGAATGTGGTTCAAGACTTCTATCAAATAGGTGGGATGCAACTTGCAATTTGAAAGACGAACAGCAACTGACAAAGATTTCCAACCCCCTGCAAAATGGAGAAAAACCACAACACAACAAAGAGGGCAACTTCAATCCGTGGAAACAGATTGAAGTTGTCTCAAAATATTGAAAAAAAAAAATTATATGTGAAGGTGGTTCGGATATTGTGAACACAACGAAGCGGACAATGTGGTGCTATGTGGGTGATAGAAATGGCTAGTGGTGGTTGATGGAGGTTGGCGGTGGTGGTAGTGATGATTTATTGTGGGTGAAGTGGTGGATGTACAAGGAATTTGGTAATGTGAGAATGTGCGATGGAATCCTTCAAAACTCAAAGATGAGTGCGGCGGTGGATAACTGGTGGGGTAATGGGGAAGAAATGACCTAGAAGTAGGTCATAATACCCACTGGTACGAATGCGATCGATCGCTCTTAGTGGGCATCGATCGTAATCATGCCGCCAGTGTGTGTGTGAGGCGGGCGCGGCCAATGGGCACATGGCGAGACAACGATCGATCGCTATTTTTATAGCGATTGTTCGCTTCCTCAGATTGTTTTGCACACAAGAGGAGGTTTCTATGATCGAACACTATTTTCACGGTGATCGATCGCTTCCACAGAACGTACAGCATAATCTAAGGGGTATCGGCGATCGAACGCAATTTGCACTGCGATCGATCGCTGCATGAAGGTTTAGAGTTTTGGTGTAACGTCAAGAATTTGCACTGCGATCGATCGCTTTCACAGAATGCCCTTTCCCTACAAAAAGAAAGACAACAACAACAAGAAAGAAAAAATTTGAAACACCACAGAATTGAAGAAAGGGTTACCGCATTTAGTGGCCTTAGTACCACTAACCTCATAGAAGCGTTTGAGCTTCAAGACTGTTCAAACGCTTCCCACAGCTGCAATGCTACATTTTTATAAAGGTGCACTTGACGTCCACCAGATGTGGCTCAAGTGCTCTTTTGTGCGCAGTGGATTGATTGAAGGCCAAATCTTGTGGTGCCAAATCGTCTTCTCTGGATGTAGAGCTCACTTCAATGTACGGCTTTACTCTATGTCCATTCACTGTGAATGTTTGGTTGTTTTCTGAGCTATGAACCTCCAATGCTCCATGAGAGAACACTTTGGTGACAACACAAGGCCCAAACCATCGGGATTTGAGCTTACCAGGGAACAGTTTTAATCGTGAATTGTAGATCAATACTTTATGTCCCATATGAAATTCCTTCCTAATCAACTGTCTATCATGGTATACCTTGGTTCTTTCTTTGTAAAGCTTGGCGTTCTCATATGCATCATGCCTTAATTCTTCAAGCTCATTCAACTGCAACTTCCTCTTATCAACCGCTTGCTTCATGTCGAAGTTGAATTTCTTGATAGCCCAATACGCTCTGTGTTCTAATTCCACCGATAGATGACATGCTTTTCCAAAGACTAATCGGTATGGAGACATTCCAATTGGGGTCTTGTATGCAGTCCTATATGCCCAAAGTGCATCATTCAAGCGTAGAGACCAATCCTTTTTGCTGGTATTGACTGTCCTCTCTAGGATTCCTTTGATTTCTCTGTTGCTTATCTCCACTTGGCCACTGGTTTGAGGATGATAGGGAGTGCCAAATTTATGAGTGATCCCATACTTCTTTAACAAAGAGGCAAAAACCTGATTGTTGAAATGGCTTCCTCCATCACTAATTATCGCTCTTGGAGTCCCAAACCTAGTAAAGATGTTGAAAAACCCTAAATAGATAAATATCACAGTTTATGCGGAATTAACGGATATTTAAATCTAAGCAAGCAATCACCAAAATATGAAGAATCAGACACAAAGGATTTTGGTGACGAAGAGGAAACCTTTAGAAACAGATCTAAAAGTAAACCTCTCGGCCCAAACCCAGAAATCACTATCAAAAGATTATCCAGAGATTACAGACACTAGGAACACTTACAACCCTTTGCAAGACCTTGGCTCAGAAGATCGACAAGCCTCCAACTCGCCTCCTTGCTCACAATCTTCTTCAACGTGATTCTCCTTTACCGACCCTTCCGATCGACTTCTCAATTTACGCCACAAACAAACTAACAAAGATCCTCTAAGAGGAACAACAAGGCTCACAATATTTCTTTAATTACAGCCTCATTTAACTCTCTGGGGTGAAAACTGCACTTCTAACATTCTATAGAGGTGTATTTATAATAGCCCCACAAAACCTAAACCTAGGACACAAGTAGAATCCAAATAAAATCACATAGGTAGGTAGCGTCCGGACGGGAAGATTGGCCGTCGACGGTCACTTGAATATACATGGATGATGGGCTTCGATAAAGGCCGTCCGGACGGTCATGATGGGCGTCCGGACGGTCACTATTCCCGATGTGGAAATTTCTAGGTTTCCATCGCTTTACGCCGTGATTCTTCAATCTTTGGCGTGGCTGCTCAAGGCGTCCGAACGGCTGCGAACGGATGCTAACGGGCCCGCGAACGAGCTCTCGGTTTTAGTATTGAAGTATTTGATTAGATCATCTCAACGGCAATGAATCCCGTCCAACGCTTGGTTTTTTCTTTTCATTTTGATCATGAAACTTAGCCAATACTTCAAACTAACAAACTCCCCTTTGGCAATTTCGGGAACAAAATCATTTCTAATAAACTCCCCTTTTGTCACAAATTGACAAAAGGTAACATGTTTCAAACACTTAACAAACGATCAAGGCACATGTGGAACAAAAAAAAAATAAACTCAACTCATGAATAAAATGCAAAGAGATAATGCATAATCATGAACAATAGAAACTCCCTCAATATGTGACTAAAAAATCAACAAGAAACAAATCAAACCATGTTTCTCCCCTCAAAAGTCAAATGAACACACATGATACACCCATAAAATCTCATGAAAATTCAGCAATGAATAACCCAAGCATGCTCCAAATATACAAAATATACATGAGATTTGAAGTGACAACAGACATTGAAATTGTTTAACTCAAGTCAATAAAATGTTTCATCCAACCCATGCTTGTGTGTAGTGTGAGCCATCAAAACTTGGAGTTTCACCACCATGAGGTTTTTGACAAGTATCTCAGATCAAAAGTCAAACCTTATCATACTAGGGCCTAGCCACTCTCATCCTATACATTTCTCATTGTAAAACAATTTGCTACAAGTTTGACACGATGAAATAAATTCCTTTTGGAATGTGATCTTTTGATTCATTTGTTTCACTATTTTGTTTCTTTTCTCTATGAGAAAGTGTCCTTAAACATGTAGTGCTTATCACAACCGAGAAAGCAGGAAATTTTTAAGCCCTAGGTTCAACTAGCAAATGGTCAATTTGAAACAAATACTAGTCAAAAACCTCATATGGTTACCCAAAAAAATAAGCTTAAATGTGCACAAGAAATTAAGCATAGGCAAAGCGTGCAGGTAAACTCGGGCTTTAGGTAACCACAATAACAAGTCCATTGAACAAAAGTTCATCTCATGCATACTAAGAACATTCCAAGGCGCATGAGAATTAAATCCATAAAGGCAACATGAGAATTTAATGGACAATCTAGGTGCATAAGACAAAGAAGAGAAAAACAACTAACTAAACATATTTTTGTCTTTTTGAAAATTTTAACAACAAAAAAATGCACACAAAAAAAATTAAACAAAACATAAACAAAAATAACATGCTCTAGGAATCTCAAGGATAACAGGAAAAACAATCCTAGGCATGTTATTGGCTCACCTAAAATAAGGTGAGTTCATTACCACTCCCCTCAATGGGTGAATGGTATCATCCTTCCTAACCCACACTTGAGTGATCTTAGGTCTAGGTTTATGAACTTTTTCAAGCAGGTCTAACCTAGATAGCACTCCTTTCATCATTGTGACCAAACCCTCACAATCTATCCTAGAATCTGAATTTTTATTCTTCTGCACATGAGTTTTCAAATTAAAGCAGTGAGGTCGAATGTGACCCACTTTTCCACAATGATGGCATGTAGGGACAAACCTTTGAGAAGGTAATTTCCTAGGAGGATGTACAACTCTAGGCTTAGGGTGAGATGCATGAGATACAAGAGAGTTTTCTTACCTTTCTTACCTTTGAGTCGAACAAGCTGGCTTTTCTTCACTGAAGATTTTTCTACTTCAACTGGTTTAACAAACACAATCTTTGAAGCGGAGGCATGGTTAGAAGAACAAGATGCAGTTTTATCAAATCTAAACCAGATCATCACTAGGCGCTTGAGCATGCAACATTTGATTAAGCTTTTCACTAGAGAAAGTACTCAAGTGATTTCTAGTTTCAATCGGATCATTTTGGAGGATTTATTCTTAGCAATTAACACATGATTTTCAGATTTCAGAATTGCAAAGCGAGCATGTGAATCACTCAATTCTTTCAAATTATCCCTTTCAAGTTCAAGATTCTTGACATCCTTAACAAGTTTTAGGTTAGAATTTCTAATTGTAGAAAAATTTTCCTGCAAATTGTTAAAGGAGTTTTGAAGGTCACTAACCCTATTTGATTCATTATCGAGCGGACTTATCATCGATTGATTAGAATCATCGAATCATAGGAAATCCCAAAAGCTACATAATTAGGGAATCATCGGAACCTCCTCATCGGTGTCACTCATGGTAATATTGAAAGCCTTTTTATCCTTTGGTTTATTACTCATGAGGTTAGCACAATCCTTAGCAAATGACCATAACGAGCACTCATAACATTTTGGACCACGTGGGTCTCTTTCATTTCTATCCTTGTAACTCTCTTCTAGCTTTTCAAGTCTCTTGGGAAATCTATGCCTATACTTATGGTCTTTGTCTAGCTGCCAATGCTATTTTCTCATCATCTGGTTCCTCATCGGATGACTCATCGAGTTCTTTCTAAGAGTTCTAAGGGCAAGATCCTTATAATTCCTAGGTTTAGACAAAGAAAACTCATAAGTTTGTAAGGCACCAACTAACTCTTCTATCCTCAAGGTCTCCAAATCGGTGCATGACTCAATGGTTACCTTCATTTTGAATCTATGGGAGTGATCTCATAACCTTTCTCACAATCTTAGTGTCAGAAACTTTCTTTCCTAGATTTATCATGGAGTTTCTAATTTCACTAAGTTTACCAAAGAAGTCATCAAAAGTCTCATCTTCTAACATTTCAATTCTTTCAAACTTAGAAACTAACATTTGAAGTTTTGTAGCTTTAACAAGATTTGTTCCTTCATAAGTAGTTTCTAGAATCTCCCAAGCATCTTTAGCACTATCACAATTTGAAATTCTAGAGTGCTCAGTTTGTGAAATTGCTAAGAACAATGCATTCATAGCTTTGTCATTCGCCACACGAGATTTGTTTTCAGCAATAGACCATTCAGTTGTCGGCTTATCTGGAGCTTGAAATCCAAATTCAATAACAGACCAAACGTCTATTGATTTTAAGAAAAATCTCATACGGGACTTCCAATAGCCATAATTAGTTCCATCAAAATTAGGCACAGAATTAAGGGTTTGAGACATGTTAGAAAACAAACAAGGATCACACTTAGGAATTTAATCCAAACAAAGTGAACTCGCTCTGATACCAAATGAAAAACCCTTAATAGATAAAATATCACAGTTTATGCGGAATTAACGGATATTGAAATCTAAGCAAGCAATCACCAAAATATGAAGAATCGACACAAGGATTTTGGTGACGAAGAGGAAACCTTTAGAAATGATCTAAAAGTAAAACCTCTCAGCCAAACCTGTGAAATCACTATCAAAAGATTATCTAGAGATTACATACTAGAACACTTACAACCCTTTGCAAGACCTTGGCTCTCAGAAGATCGACAAGCCTCCAACTGCCTCCTTCCTCACAATCTTCTTCAACGTGATTCTCCTTTACCGCACCCTCCCGATCGACTTCTCAATTTACGCCACAAACAAACTAACAAAGATCCTCTAAGAGGAACAATAAGGCTCAAAATATTTTCTCTTTAATTACTGCCTCTCACGAACTCTCCGGGGTGAAAATCCGCATACCTCTAACATTCTATAGAGGTGTATTTATAATAGCCCCACAAACCTAAACCTAGGACACGGTTAGAATCCAAATAAAATTAGGTGTAGGTAGCGTCCGGACGGGAAGATTGGCGTTCGACGGTCACTTGAATATACATGGATGATGGGCTTGTGAAGGTTGGCCGTCCGGACGGTCATGATGGGCGTCCGGACGGTCACTATTCTGATGTGGAAATTTCTAGGTTTTCATCGCTTACGTCCCATTCTTCAATCTTGGCGCTGCTCAAGGCGTCGAACGGCTACTTAACGGGATGCGAACGAGCTGTGTTTTAGTATTGAAGTACTTGATTGCATCACGTCCAACGGCAATGAATCCCGTCCAACGCTTGGCTTTTTCTTTTCATTTTGATCACGAAACTTAGCCAATACTTCAAACTAACAGATGTTATCCTGCAAAAACTTCACAACAACTTTGTGATCATTAGTCTTTGAGGGGACAGCCTCGACCCATTTGGACACATAATCCACACCCACAAGAATATATAAATTTCCATATGAGTTAGGAAAAGGACCCATGAAGTCAATACCCCAAACATCAAAGAGTTCCACCACTAGAATGTTTTGAATGGCATCCGATTTACGGATAAGATGTTTCACGACCTCGCACTTATCACAAGATCTGCAAAACAAAAAGGCATCTTTGAACACATTAGGCCAATAAAAACCATATTGTAGTACCTTAAGAGCTGTTCACTTGGCCCCAAAGTGTCCTCCACATGCAAATTGATGGCAATGTTGCAGTATGCTCAATTGATCCTCCTCTAAGACACATCTTCTGATGATTTGGTCAGGACAAGATTTGAAGAGATACGGTTCATCCCAATAGTAATGTCTAGAGAGAGACATCAACCTCTTCCTTTCTTGACTGGACATACCTGAAGGAAAATCCTTAGAAGTTAGATAGTTAACAATATCTGAATACCAAGGAAGTTGTACCTCTAATGCAAACAATTGTTCATCTAGGAAGTTTTCATTCAAGGGCAGCTCATCTTCTTCGTCTTCATGGAGTAGCCTGGATAGGTGATCTGCAACAACATTCTCACTACCCTTCTTATCTCTAATCTTCAAGTCAAATTCTTGCAATAAGAGTACCCATCTGATCAATCTTGGCTTGGCATCTTTCTTAGCAAACAAATATCTCAAAGCAGCATGGTCATGAATACAATAACCTTAGAGCCAATAAGGTATGATCTAAACTTCTCCAAAAAATGACAGCAACAATTCTTTCTCGGGCAAAGTAATTTAGTTGGGCATCGCTCAAAGTTCTAGAAGCATAATAGATAGCATCCTTATTGATTCGTTGTCCCAAAACAGCTCCCAAGGCAAAGTCATCGCCATCACACATCAGCTCAAAAGGATTGCCAATCAATCAGTGCCATCATTATTGGGGCTGATGTGAGCAGCTTTCTTTAATGTGTTGAAAGCTATCATACATTCATCTGTCTATTCAAACTTGGTATCTTTGGCTAGCAGTGCATAGAGAGGTTTAGAAATCTTAGAAAAATCCTTGATAAATCTCCTGTAGAATCTAGCATGTCCAAGGAAACTTCTAACACCTTTTGTTGTCATAAAAGGGGGAAGTTTTGAGATAATGTCAATCTTGGCCTTGTCTACCTCAATACCCTTGTTGGAAATCAAATGACCCAACACAATGCCTTGTTGTACCATGAAGTGACATTTTTCCCAATTTAGCACCAAATTGCATTCTTCACATCTCTTAAGGACACTCTTCAGATGATGGAGGCATTCATCAAAATTAGAACCAAAAACACTAAAGTCATCCATAAATACCTCAATGAATTTCTCCACCATGTTAGAGAAAATGCTCATCATGCATCTTTGGAAGGTGGCAAGTGGATTGCATAATCCAAATGGCATTCTTCTGTAGGCAAATGTACCAAAGGGGCATGTGAAGGTGGCTTTGTCTTGGTCCTCTGGTGCTATTGCAATCTAGTTGTAGCCATTGTACCCATCCAAGAAGCAATAGTAACTGTGGCCAGCTAACCTTTCTAGCATTTGATCAATGAAGGGCAAGGGAAAATGATCTTTCCTGGTCACCTTGTTCAGTTTTCTGTAATCAATGCATACCCTCCAACCAGTGGTTATTCTAGTAGGTATGAGCTCCTCATCTTCATTCTTCACCACTGTGATTCCACTCTTCTTTGGCACAACTTGAACTGGACTTACCCATTGACTGTCTGAAATGGGGTAGATAATTCCAACATCTAATAGTTTCAACACCTCCTTTTTGACTACCTCTTTCATGTGCGGGTTGAGTCTTCTTTGTGCATCTCTGGTAGGCTTTGCCCTTCTTCAAGGTGGATTTGATGCATGCATTTGGCTGGGCTTATCCCCTTGATGTCAGCAATACTCCATCCAATAGCCGATTTATGCTCCCTAAGAACTCTCAATAGCTTCTCTTCTTCCCCCAAACTTAGATTTGCAGCAACTATCACAGGTAGTGTCTTGTCTTCTCCCAGATAGGCATATGTCAAGTGCTCTGGAAGTTGCTTCAATTCCAAATTTGGTGCCTGGACAATGGAAGGAACAAGAGTAGTATTAGTAGGTACCAGAGTTTCAAAAGGAGGAGTATACCTACTTGGATACTTTGGAGAAGCCTGTAGAAGGTGAACAGCTTTTGAAAGGTCCTCAGTAGCTTCTTCAAATTCTGCTTCAATTTTCGCCTTTGTGAGACTCTAGGTGAGGGTGGCTTCCATTAGATCAATGTGCTGGGCCTGAAAAACTTTCTCAACCAAATCTTGCATCATACATACATTAAAGCATTCCATATCATCTTGAGGTAATTTCAATGCATCAAATATTTTAAATTCTATCTTCTCACCATTTACCTTCATACTTACAATACCCTTTTTCACACAAATTTTTGTATCAGCAGTTCTCATAAAGGGTCTTCCTAAGATGATAGGTAAAGGTAATGGCATAGGAGATTCTTCCATATCTAATACAATGAAATCAGCAGGTACAATAAATTCACCTACTTTTACCAAAACATCCTCAAGTATACCTCTGGGCCTTTTGATGCTTCTATCTGCCAATTGCAAGGTGACAGAGGTGGGTTTCAGCTCCCCCAATCCAAGTGTCTGATAAACTGTGTATGGCAGCAAATTGACACCAGCTCCTAGATCCAGTAAGGCTTTCTCAAAATCATGATCTCCAATCCTGCAAGGAATAGTAAAACTACCTGGATCTTTTAGCTTTGGGGTAGTTTTCTCAATAAAATCGCACTTACCTCTTCAGTTAAAGCCACTGTTTCATGTTCCTGAAACTTCCGTTTATGAGTGCAACAATCCTTCAAAAATTTAGCATATGCAGATATTTGTTGAATTGCATCTAATAAAGGGATGTTTATCTCTACTTTTCTCAAGGTATCAAAAATATCAAGCAATTTCTTCTCCTTCTTTGGCTTTACTAACCTTTGAGGGAAGGGTGGTGGTAGATACTCCCTCTCCATTACACTTACCTTAGATGTGGATGCTTTATCTTGAGCTTCTTGATTTGGTTCATCCACTCCTATGGTCTTACCGTTTCGAGTTGTAATTGCACATTTCTTGCTGACCTCCTGGATTGGGTATTGTCTGCTGGGAGTTCTCCTTGCTTTTTGACATTTATCTCCTTAGCCAACTGCCACTTGAACTTCCAATCTTTGAATAGATTGCTCATGTTTTGCATTGGTTTGTCTTTGCTCATTCCTCAACTGCTTTCCTCGCCATAAACTGGTCTTGTGACTTCAACATCTGTTGTTGTTGGGTTGCTATTTGCATCACAAGACTCTCAAGTCACCCTTCTTTGACTCTTGAACTGGTGGGGTTGCTTGTTGGCCGCTTTTGTTGCCCTTGATGGTTTAGAGCATTCCATTGTTACTCCATAAGAAGTTGGGGTGGTTTCGCCACCTAGATTATAGGTGTTGGAGTATGGGTTGTTCTTAGGAGGATAATTGCTTTGTCCCACATAATTTGCTTGCTCTTGATCTGCAGATCGTACAAAGGGCAAGTGTCGCAGTGATCAAATTGAGAACAAAGAGCACATACCGGGTGGTGTGGCTTGTTGAATAGGTGAGATATTTTGTAAGGCCATGGCCTTGACAATCATATTAACTTTCTATCTACACAACCATGTGACTTGAAGATCCACCATTTGAGTTTACTTCATACAGGCCTTTACTCTTTACTCCTTGCCTTCCTCTAGATGAGAATTGTTGGGAGTGCTCACTTAATGTCTCAAACAATTCCATAGCTTCTTCGCTCTTTTCCATTAACACTCCTCCACAACAGAATCAACAACTCCTTTATTTGCATCATTAAGGCCTTCATAAAAGCCTGCTACAATTCATCTTGAGGGAGCTTATGATGTGGGCACCTCAAGAGTAAGTCGTTGAAATGCCCCCATGCTTCAAAGAATAAGTCGCCATCTCTCTGTTGCCAAGCTTGAATTTCCTTCCTCATCTGTCTTGTCTTCTGTGCTGGAAAGAATTTCTTCAAAAATTTACTGAACAATGCTTCCCAAGTGTGGATGGTATTTGAAGGCATTGAGTTGTACCACAATCTTGCATTGTCCTTCAAAGAAAAAGGGAAGAGAATCATCCTTATTCCTTCTTGATCCAAGCCTTGAACATGTTGGAACTTGCAAAGATCAATGAATTCCCTTATGTGCAAGTTTGGATCCTCAGTTGGTGTACCTCTGAAGTGTGTCAATGTATTGAGTATTTGTGGAGATATGTAGTAGTTGCCTTGGGCCTCTGGTTGATAGGCAATGCATGACGTTTGGTTGGGATTGTCAGAGATGAAGGCCTGTTTCATGGGCTTCCGCTCTTGTGGCGGTTGGTTGATAAGCTGTGGTTGGTTTACCTGCTGTTCAGCCATAACTTCCTCTTCTTGAAGTTCTTCTTCTTCTTCCTCAACGTTGTCTCCGGGCTTCTGTCTTATGGTCCGCTCAATCTCTATATCAAGTGGAAGGATAATTGGATTCTTGGAATGAAGCCCTTGCATGAATCAAATGAAAAGTCAGCAGCACAGCAGCTTCAGTACTGCTGTTTGGAAGGTCTCTGGAACTGCGAACGATTGTTGGAAGATGTGCGCTCGATCACTGGGCGATCGTTCGCACTCGATCTGCGATCGATCACAGGCACAAAACAAGGTTGCCACAACTGAATGAAAATAAAACTAAAATTAAACTTAATAATAAATATATATATATATATATATATATATATATAAACTAGATTATCAAAAACAGAATTAAAAATAAAACAAAGCTGAATTAACTATACGAAAATAATTCTAAACAGAATTTAACGCAATCCCCAACAGCGCCAAAAACTTGTTGTGCAAATATCTACCTAAAATAATAGGCAAATAATTGTACGTTTTACATGCAAGTGCACAAGGTCAAAAGTATAGTAGAGTGTATAAGTGCAAGATCGATCCCACGGGAATTAGTAAATTATGTTAAAAATTAAGTTCGCAATGTAAAATAAAAGACGTAAAAATTGAGTTTGATTAAACAATGAGAAAGAGGTAGGGCTTTGATTTCCACCACTAATCATGCTTATACAATAAATCAGTATGCCAATGCTTTGATCACATTATTAATATTTAATGTCTGTCAACCTAAGGGTATGGGTGTCTACTCCTTAGACTATTGGTTTCCCTAATCAACGAATTAGGCATAGGTGTCTACTCTAATTCTTTTCTTTCTTAAAGGATTTAGCATGGTGTATACTAAGTTGTTCTTTAAGAAAGCATAAATTCTGTGAAAACCGACAGACACATGAGACCTAGGGTATGGGTGTCTACTCCTAGTTTCCCATGTTGATTAACCCAAGAACCCGGTGTGGATATCTTTTGTAGTTACTTATGTTAAACCCAGGACTCGATCATCCAAATTGATCTAACTAACAGGTCCATACCATATACATATGTTGATCAGGCAAATACATATGAGGAATTATTGAAAGCATGAATAAATAAAGTTAAATATCATAATACAATTATCACAAAGGCGCCAATATCAATTAAAATATAAACATAATCGTGGCTTTAATCTAGCCCTACTAAAAGGTTTAGTTACACATGAAATTGATGCTAATCATCTTCATAAAATAAAGGAAAAGAATAAACCGAAAATTGCTCCTTGAAAGTCGCCAATTCTTCTCCAAAATAGTGTGTCTTCTTCTGTGTTTACAGTCTATTTATAGACTCTAGGAGGATTCTAGAAACTCTAAAAATAATAGGGTTTGAATCCTTGCAACAAGGATTTACAAAACCCTAAAAATTAAAACTTCCAAAATAGGGTTGCTGGTTTGGGCTTCATAGGTGTGCTCGATCGCCATCGAGCCGATAGATCGCCGTGATCGATCTCCTTCTTTTTATGCGTGAACGCAGGTGCGTTCGATCCTCTTGTCTTTAGCTCGGCGTACTCGATCGAAGTATCCTGCGCCGATTGCCCTCACAGACTCCCTCCTTCTTGATCTTCTTCTAGTTTTCAAATTCTGTCCATTAAGCCCTAAACTTCTAGAATGCTTTCTTTTCTTCCAAAGGCCTATAAAACAGAGAAAACACAAAAAGAAAGTAAAATAAAGAACATAAACTAAAGGTGTAACAAATATAAATTAAGGGCTTAAATATGAATATTTAAGCACTTATCATGGTGTGAGAAGAAGAATCAGGTAGGTCAATCTTTTGCTTGTAGTTGTGTAGTATTACTAATTATAATTATTTATCTTTTGACATATAAATTAATGAAGTAATTTGTGTGCGTAGGAATATGCCGCGCATATAACACAAATTCGAGCATTGTATACAACACCACATTGCGCCGGCTCAAAGAGCTTCGCACAACACTCGCATAAGACGATATATTTGTCAAACACAATACATACAAATTATTGAATTAAATATTTCAATATTATAACGTGGAAATATGTTTATATTCGTTGAATTTTGCAGGTCATGAAAACGGGCGAAGCCCCAATGCGAGCAGAGAATTACATCAAGACCCACACAAAGAAAGGCGATGGCTATCCAAATCCACTAGTTGAGCAGAGAGTGGTATGCTTGAAACACATATGTGTAAATTTTTATATTTATGATTAATAATTGGACTAAAAGATGACCGTGTGTATGTAACGTGCAGACTGAAATGATGAGGCTTGCAGATTCTGACCCTGCCGCACTGATAGAGGGGCCCGAGGGGACAATTCGGTGGGCACCGAACGATGCATATGCACAAGCTCACAGCAATAAGCCGGAGTATGCGGGTCATGTCCTCTGCGTGAGCAAGAATATTCTACCGGTGTAGGGACGCATCCACTCCTATTACACACCGTCCCCGAATACTACCCCCCCTTCCACTGTAGTTTTAGAAATGATTCAGTCTGCAATTCAATTGGAGCAGCAACATAAGCAAGAGATTGAGGAGCTGAAGGAGGAGATAAACCAACAGCACAAGCAGCAGATGGATGCATTGACTGCTGCTCTTACCAAGCAGTTTACTCAGTAGATGGATGCGCAGCTAGATCATCAGGCGGCGCAGTATGAGGAGCGGTTTCACTTGCTTGAGGGGCATCGAGTAGGGATCCCTGAGCCTTCGGTGACCACTGAGAGGGCTTTGCAGGACGTAGGGTCACCTGTACGTATCATCCCCCGATCATCAACAGATACAACACAAGGTAACAATATATTGCCTTTTAGTATCAATTAATAAGATCATATAGCATGCATAAAAAATGTGATATATAATTTTAAATTCATACAAGAATAATATGTTGTGCATCTATTTCATAGCCCAAATTAACATATATAACACAATACAATTATAATATGCGTAGATAAAGATCGGAATGAGACTCGAAATGTGATCACTGCATGACAAAAAAGTCGCTTTCAAGGCTACAAAATGACAACCATGTTACGCCTAGTGCGGTAACGTATATGCTATTTTGAAAATTGTATTTACTTGAAAATTTTTGTTGATTGTCGTGTCTTTGCATGTTTATATATGTTTGGGTTGGGAAAACTAGCTAGACGACAACGCTTTCAAATGTTTTATATATGTTTGGGTTTCACTTGCATTGCTAATGTTTTGTGCATATATCATGATGCTTTGTTTTGTTTTGTTTGCCAAAGAATGAGAGTGAGCTACCTAAGCTAGCATGTGTTTTGTTTGGGCCATATATATATATAGTTTGATAGTTTGATGTTATACATTCAATTCCCTACCACTTTTTATATATGTTATATAAATTTGGTATTAAAACATCATTTCCATTACATTAATCAGTAATCACCATTTTTCCTCCCTTATGTCTATGGTGCTCCAGTTCCAGTTCCAGCGCTGGCATTATTAAAACACGTGTGTTAACTAACTCTACTAGAATTGGGCTTAAGATGGGTTGAATAAACAACAGAATCAAGCAATTCAGAAAGGTTATGAGGCCCAACTATGTGATATCAGATATGGTACCTGGTTGTGTTGGATACTGATCAATTCATCTCCTTTTGGGTTTTGGCATTTTGCATGTCTGGGGTGGCCTAGCTAGGTAGTTGCAAATGAATCTTCTCGATTTTAATGGATATCTTATTCCAACTTTAAAAGGGGAGCCAAAGCATTTAGATTATGTTCCCCCAAGGACCAAAACATCATATATAGTAATTAATTATCAAATTTAATAGTTAAAAATGGGCTCTTATTTCTTATTTTAAGCACCTTATTCTCCGTCGGGTTTCCGGGTTCCACTGGAAAATTTTCGGATAATCCGGTGTTTTCTTCAAGGTAAAACAAAACGGTAACGTATCAGGCAAAGCCAAATGGGAAGGATTTATACAATTCAAGAACCGAAGAAACCAACCGGAAACTAAACAAGGTCCCTATAATTGCCAAAGGTTTTTCCCCCTTTTTCTTTTTCTTCTCTTCCTGTTTTCCGGAATAACTTCTTTGTGTTTGCATTTTTCTTCCAACCCAAAACTCTTCTGTTTCCTAGGTTCCTCATCAGTTCCCCAGGAATGCACTGAATTTCCTAATATTTTCTCCTCCTCCCTCTACTCTCAACTGTTCCTCCACTTTTCTCTTATTTTCTCTTTTGTTTCGTCTTCTTCATCTATTTTCATATTTTGCGATACCCAAAAACTCATATCTAAATTGCGAATATTGGCTTTACTAGATGGGCCATGCTCGGTTTTATGCATTTTGAATTTCATGTTTATGGGCCATGTCGCATAATCTAAAAAATCTTCATTTATATTTCTAAAGACGAGAAACCATGCTCTTCCTTGCCCATATGCGGGGAAGGCCTAAGTTAGTATTGTTTCCTCACAGGTTTTCCCGTTTTCAGTTTGCATGGTCTCCCCCTTATTCTTGCACTTCTCCTTGGCTAGTGGTATAACCGCAAAGTCGATTGTGTTTAGTTTTTCCTTATTTTTGAATGCTTCTTCATCAATATGCATAAATATGTTTTTTATGTTGTTTTCTATTTTCTCTTTATTGGCCGTTTCAGGAAAAGGTTTATTTTCTTTAAGCTTATTTATTTCTGGAGGCTTCTCTGTTCCATGCATGGCCCATCCCTCTTTAAAGATTTTTATCTCTTCCTCTTCTTTTGCTCTTGTTTGATCTGAAAAATTCCAATAAAACATTCCTTTAAAATGATTGTAGTTAATAGTTATATCAGTTTCTCCTGCATAGGTGGCTTTCATTTGGAATCTTCTTTTTATACACCCCCAAAGTGTGGCAATGATTCTTTCTTCGGATAAATTATCTACGTTGTGTTGACACTTGATGGATAAGAATCTTTCTTTAAAGGGTCCTTCTTCCTTAAATGTTTGAGGCAATCTATTAGCAATCATTATAATGGGTGCATTAGCTTTTTTAGTAAAGATTCTGGAATATTTTGAGTCTAGCCACATTCCTGCCCATCTAACATTTTTAATAGTGTTGGAATAAGTGGATCCGGTTTCGGTAGATGCGAATAGGCCACTTTTTTCTTCTGGCCCGTGAAATTCATCAAAAGCCCATATATCGTAGTAATTGTGTGATCCCGAGAAATCATTTTTCCTGGAGCTGGCAAAATAAATATTTATAGCTTTTGCAAGCATACTAAAAAGTAAAGTTTTTTGCGTGCTTGGTTGGCCGTATATAAATAATTGTTTTGTTTTTGTAGGTCTTCCAAAACATAATTGACACGCAATCCAGTCTGAAATGACATATTTTTCTTTTATTTCCTCGATTTGATATTCTTCTGGTTCCCCGTGGTCTAAAATAAACTTAAAAATTCTTTCTGCTACAGTAATTTTTTTATCTTTAACAATGGTTAAGTCATCAAAGATACTTCTTAGATTGGAATGTGATCTCAAGGCCTCTTTTATAAGGATTGGATCTTCATAAATATCAATCCACTCTTTGCATTGCTGAAGCCGGTTAAAAATGGATTGAGCTCGCTCTAAAGTATCCTCCGGTTTTTTGTGTTTTTTATGAGATTGGAATATAATATACATGCGAATATATTATGTGTTTTTTGTGTTTTGTGTTTTTTATACTCTTAGATTGGAATATAATATATACATGCATATATATTATATAACTCTCATTTATGTGCTTTTGAGGTAAATCAATGCATTTAGTGCATGTAATACTATAGTAGTTTGATATTTTATCATACTCCTCATTTATTTTTTGTTTCTTTTATTAGTTTCAGTTAGTGCATGCAGAGAAGGCAGGGCAGTCTCTACGTTGTTCGATCGCTTCAATTTCACGGAGGACGTTAGGTGATGTTTTTATATGCATGCGTGTGTTGTCACATGACTTTCATATTATATTTTTTTGTTTTTATAGGTTATTATTATTTTATATATATATAGGATCAAAGTGTTGATGTATAGAGACATTTTTATTTAAGTTGTTTGTTAATTGTTTATATAGGATGAATGTGGTTAATTGTTATGTGTGTATAGTTGGATAACAGTAATATGTGTATAAGATGATATTTTTGTAATATAAATGTAACGGATGGAGTAGTTTTTTATATAAATGTAACTATATATATTATGAATATGCTTTTGATTATAGAGAATATGATTATTGATTTACCAGGTTGGATGATTATTGATTATTGATTATGGATGTTCAATTAGGTGCTTAAAAAAAAAACACAAAACACAAACAAAACCAAAAAAAATATTTACTAACGTGTGTATCACCTACCACGTTAGTAAATGTAAAATAAATAAAAATAAATAAAAACCAAACCTAACGTAGTGTACAGATACCACGTTAGTAAATGGTTTTTCCATTACTAACGTGCATGCATGCCACGTTAGTAAATGAAAAACCAAAGCTAACGTGTATAGTCGCCACGTTAGTAAGTGGAAAAAACCTAACGTGTTTATATGCTACATGAGTAAATGGAAATACATAAGCTAACGTGTTCATATGCTACCACGTTAGTAAATGGAATTTAAAAAAAAAACAAGCTAACGTGTTAGATAATTACCACGTTACCCCCGTAACGTGGCATAATTAGCCAATATCACCCCAAGGGTAACGGCAATTATGCCACATTACCCCAGGGTAACGTGGTAATTATGCCACGTTACCCTAAGGATAACGTGGTGATGGTCTAACATGTTAGCTTGTGTTTTTATTTATTTTTTAATTCTCATTTACTAACGTGTGAATAGTAACATATTAGCAAATGCTAATGTGGTACATGTCTAACACGTTAGTAAATGACCATTTCTAACGGGCACTTTCCTAACGTGTCAAAAACATTACAAATAGCACGTTAGGCTCATTACTAACGTGTTTAATGACTTAAAACGTTAGTAAATGGGCGTTAGTAAAAATAATGATTTTTGTAGTGAGATATAGAGAGCAAAAATTATATCTAATTACCCAATTAAACTCACTTGGACTTCTCCTTAGGCTTTTCCTCCAACTCCTCTGTTGTGGTTGAATTCAGAGCTGTGAGCTTCCCAAAAGAGTCATTTGCATCCCCAGAAAAGTCTTTCACTTTATCAAGCACCGTTTTGAGCTCATCTTCTGTCGGCAGCTGAAAATTTGATTCAGAACCATAAAGATACTTGAAATCCACACAAAATCTGATCTAAAGTTGAAAAAAAAGAGCATTGAAAGGTTCATCATTAATCATGGCACCGGCAAGCCCATGCATGTTGCATGCAAAAGGTTTGGTAATTTTATATATATATATATATATATATATAGTATCCTATATATAATTGATCTTTAGGAGTACTAAAATTGATTTTATATTTTAAAAAAAAAAAAGAAGAAGAAGAAGAAGTTGTACGTACAATTATACAAAGGTGTGTATATATATATAGAAAATGCTAAGGGTTCTCCCCGTAGTGTTCTCTTAGTCTTACGTAAAATATGATTTAAGAAAAAATAAAATTATAATGACCTCCACCACCCATTTTTTTAGGCATTAACATCAAATTTGAGGCATTAGCACCAAAATTGGGGTATTAGTAACAAATTTTGGATGATCAAATCTATTTTAGGTGATACCATCCCTAGAGGGTTAACCTTTCACCCTTATGTTTTAGTTTTGAATCCAAAAACAAGTTTTAAAGTATTAGAACCTAATTATTAACTAATAAAAATTAATCTGTTGGCAAAAAATGGTACAACAATTTTATTTTTTCTTAAATCATGTTCGTATTGGGAGGCGTTAGAAACATTCTGAGAGAGAACCCTAGTAACCCTATATATATAGAGAGAAAGACGTAAGCCAAATAAATAGATTACAAAATCTTAAAATAGCTAGCTCGGATGGTTAATTAAATCAATATGAATTAATTAAAGGGAATATATATAGTCTTAGAGAGTGAAATATTAGGGTCTAATTTTACCCGGCGTCATGCTTCCGTTAGAGATTTTTAAGCTTTTCCAATAGTAATCCTTTTCTCTTTAAAAAAAATAAAAAAATAAAAAACAAAAAAATCCCTTTCACCCCATAACCCCATCATCATCATGCATATTTTGCATCATGTTGGGAACTTTTATGAAGATGGTTACTGACGTGACTTAAGAAAGGATTCCGTGTGGATCGAGCTGGATAATGTACTTGATCGCATTTGTTGGTTAATTAATGGACCGAGTATTGATTGATGGCGTACTGAGTCCATTAGCCCAACATCTTCTTCGGCTTTGCGTTATAGAGTTTTTTTTTTTTTTTTTCTTAAAAAAAAACCCCAAAAGGGACGGAATGTTCAAATCATGATAACGATATGATATGGGGAAATAACTATGTATACATTTTCGTCAACTCTGGAAAAAATGAAAGCTTCAACTTGAAGCTATCATTTCTTCATTAATTATATATATCTCAGTGTCTTTCGTTCCAGGGTGCTTTATGGCATGTAGACAAGGTAGCAATCCAACAATTTGCTCAATAATTCTAGCTTCAACAATATTAAGGCTGTCTGCACCCTACTTAAATAGGGGTGAAAATTTAGAACTAACCGCTTTTTTAACATCTATAACCACTAATTGTACTAATTATTAACCGCTTTTGAAAGTGGTTATTAAAAATAGTTAACCGTTGAGTTTTTGAAAATCGCTAACCGATTATATATATATATATATATGACAATAAGTCCTTGCAATATAACGGTAATTATTTGTATGTTGTATTTAATTCTTTGTTTAAAATATTGGTAAATATTGTTGTATTTTTTTAATATTAATTACTTTTTGGCACCTTCAATATGGATTCCATTTGTAGAAATTCGGCCCAATTTGTGGTATATAGCAATATTTGATGCTAAAATGGCATTGAAAAGGCAAAAAAAATAATTATTAAAATGAGCTCAAAAATATCCTAATTCTCAAAATCACTCCTAAAAAAGGCTCAAAAATGGCAAAAAAAAAAAAAAACATTAGTAGGATGCGGTTAACCGCTAACTGGACAGTTAATGGAGGCAGTTAGTAAAATATTATCATTTAAAAAAAAAAAAACAACAACAACAACAACAAAAGAAATGTTAAAAGAATTTTACTTATTGAGAAAGATAAATATCATTTCTCAAAAACAATACTAAATAAACAACCACGATAATTTTAAGTACTAGCACATGAATATTTTCAATATAATTACTTTTTAAATTAAAGGTGAATTAATGTATGTGTTATATATTGATAATTGGCATGATTATTATAAGTTCTGCAAAAATTGACATGCATTCCGTAGATAAAACCGAATACACATTTATGGCTCTATTATACGTCATTAAAATAAAATTAAAAAAAAAAAAAAAGGAGAATGAAATGTAGAGTATGTCCTAAATACTGTTCCTAACTTCCTATAAAGAATAAAAAAATGATACATGGATGAGTGTATCGATTTTTTTTCTTCTTTTTCCTTTGTTTGTTTTGCTTTCAAAGGGCTCAAGTTCAAGGGATTTGCCAAAATGTTTCAATTTTGAGAGCTCCTACTATTACGTCCAGTTGTAAACTAGTCCTTTTACAGCATCTAATCATCATGTGATACATCATCACTTTAAAGAAAATGTAAAAAAAAAAAAAGAAAGTGAGAACAATTATAGCAAATCAAAGTGAAAAAAAAAGGACCAAAAACACCCATGGCCACCATACCCAGCCGTGGGTTTGGCGAGACCCACGTTGTGGGTCATGGGTCTCGTCGTGACCAGCCTGAAAACCGGTCATAATCCGTCCAAAACTCGTTTCTAATGCTTCAAAACTCTTTTTTTTAATTCAAAACTAAAATTTAAAGGTGAATGGTTAACCATTTAGAGATTTTATTACCCTAAATGTCGAAAAAGGTGACCCACGACATTGAAGGAGGTTGTGTGTCACCCATGACTAGGTGGTTGGGTCTGGCCACCCAACCATGAGGTCTCTCTCTCTAGGTTTGGTACTAGAGGAGGCCATGTGTCTCTCTCTTTTGAGCTCAAATTTAGTGTATTGTGTTGCAGGTTATTTTTGTGCTTTTTTTTTTTTTTTTCCTTATGTGTCAATTTTTGATTAGGGGTTGTAAAACTAAGGTTTTAAGAAGCATCATGATATAAGTTAAACTCTTCAATTTTTCATGGAAGAGTGTTGGAAGCTTTTTGCATAAACTCACAAGTTGGAATGAGTATGTCAATCTCTACACATGCACTCAGGTATAGGATTATCTGCAACATCCCTTCCAGCTTTTTGACTGCCCCCAAGGAGTCCCAGTGTAACTCCTTTATGATGTTTTTGAACTCTGATTGTAATAGAGATGAGTCTAAAAAGTAATGGAGCATGTCTTTTGTTTGGGGTTATACACTTATGTCTACATAGGCTCGGTGTCATGTAAAAACAACAATTTTTAGTGACGTAAAATATTTAACTGAAATAAATGGTAAACGGTAAAGTAAAAATTGGAACTCATGATCCCTTCTTTAATAGCATGTTAAACCATTACTTATCTTAAAAGCTTGTGAAGGCACATGCAGCATATGGTTAAAGTAAAGGCAATCACAAGCCCTTCTCTATATGGACAAATAACTTTAGCCATTGTTATCTTTTATACATCTTCTCATTCTCATAAATTATACTAAACAAAATTAAATAAATAAAAAGAAAAAAGAAAAGTGTTCTTTTATGTTTTAATTTCAGAATCTACTAACTTTCATGGTCTTTCCTAAGAACATTAAAAAGTCTATGAGCATGATTTTCAATGGTCAAATGTCTCAAGCATTTCTTTATAGTAGATCCTAATTGCATCTTTTGGAGCTCCAAGAGCTTTAAGTGGCCTAAACATAAAATGACAAAAATAAAATAAAAATAAAAATTAGTCTATAAAAAATCATCAAATATATATAGAATAAGATAACTAGTTATGCATATTGCAGGACTTGGGTTTAAAAGCATTGGAGCACACATTAAGCTATCATATTAGATTTATATTCTTGCCTGGTTACATCCAAGGCATTTAAGGCTTCCAATCATGGCAAGTCATGTTTGATCTTGCAGTTAGGAGCTCCATTGGGCCGGCAATGGTAGAGTCTGAAATTCAAACAAGCAAGATTTAGAAAATGTATAAATTTAAAGTCTAAGAATATATATAGTGAAATGTTAAATATAATTAAAAATAACAACTTGTTTAAAGTGATGAATTGATAGAATACAAAAAATCATATTGACATGAGTAACACATATAAGGGAAACTAAATGAATTTATGACACTATGTAAAGGTTCCTAGGCAATAAAGAGTATCAATATTATTGTCATTTTCGCATAATCTAGACTATCTTTAGTATTTTTTTATTTATTACACAATAAAGAGTAGTTTCTAACATGCTTTTACATGCTATTTACATAATAAAGAGTATTTTCTAATAGTCGCTGAGGATATCAAATTAGAAAATCAAATAGATTTGATCTTGCACAAGTTAAGCTGCATTAAAAAAAGAAGAAGAAGTGGATTAAAATTTTATGAAGAAAAGTACACAAGTGCTCAAAGCTCAAGACACAACCCACTAGAAACTTGTAAAATTAAAAAGGGTTAAATACTCCATTAGTCCTTAGGATTTCAAAACTATATTTTTTTCTTCCCTAGGGTTTGGAAAAGTGACCAAATTAGTCATTCCATCAGTTGACCGTTAATTGACCAAATTATTAGAGAAAAAAACATAGCCTTTATGGCTCCCTCGTGTCTTTAATGCATAGTACCGATTGGAAGATAGTAATGATTAAAACTGGAATTAAGGCTGCGTAAGAATAAGAAGCATCTTCGCTTGTTGAATACTGAAGCGTGAGGTTTTTGTTATGAGGGAAAGGTAGGTCCTTGATCTCATGACTTGATGTACAAATTTAATTGTACTCGCCAATTGCACGAGTCGATTGTAATAAAGTGGATGTGCAAGTGCGAGTGTCGAACCCATAGAGAATCATGTTTGCTAAAAACCAATTTTAAAATGCCTAAACTAATCCTATCTTAACCTAGTACCAAAAGCAAACAGTTGGAGTGCAGAAAATTAAACATAATTAAAATGCATTAAAAATAAATAAATAAAAACAACTAAGGTCCCTAATCCACCTCACAACAAATTAATTAACATATAAACATGCTTAGCTCATACTCAATAACGATTATGCTACTAGGCATACTCTAAGCGCTAACACATTGTTCATATTTCTGTTTATCGATAAAGCACATATGTATATCCTATTGTTGCTACACAATCTTGTCGAACTAACCAATGCAAACACTGTTTATAAGAGGTCACAACGGATATTGGTCCGAAGACGAATCATCCGATGTATCTCCGGTTGCAATGAAAGTCGACGTTTGACAATTTGCCAACAACAATCAATACATTTTTGTCACTAAAATGTATTGAAACGAATAGACATAAATTAAATGACAGAATAATACGAACTAAACATGAATATATATAAATAAATCTATAGTGAAGGGAATAAAAGACTAAATAAAAGTAAAATAAAGCATTAAATAAATAAATGACAAGTTTAGAGGGTTTACAATGATAAACAGGGAGGTTTTTGGCCTCCAAGGGCGCCTCCAAACGTCCAAAACACGAAAATACAAAGGGTCCTATTTATAAGAAAAATAAATCGTGCTGCCAGGTCAGGAGTGTGTTCGAGCACAGGGAGTTGCGTTCAACGCATCTGCCGCTCGATGTTCTACGTGCGCACGACGCATCCGCATCGCTGCGTTGTGTGTAGGCGTTGCATTCGACCGTGATTACGTTCGAACGCACTAAGTGCGGTCAAACGCACTTAACTGCCCATGGCGCAAGGAGAAAGCGATGGAGCATAGGGCCGGCTAGGGCAACGCGCGAGATACGGCCTACGTGGAGTGCGCTTGAACGTGAGTTCTGCGTTCAACCGTGAGTACGTTCGAACGCACCAAGTGCGGTCAAACGCACTTGGCAGGATCAAATTCGTCTTTGCTTAAATTCCACAATTTGCACCAATGACCTACAACACTAAAACACTAAAACAACACAAAACATGAGATATTAACACAGCTAAGAGCGTAACAAACATAAGTTAAGGGGGGTCCAATAAACAATATTTGACATCGATCATGACTCTTGCACGATCCGAAACAACAAGTAGCCTCAGCTTCTTCATCTAGGATTACCAAAATTACCGGAATTTGGACCTTCAGGAGGCGGCAATGAGAGCTCGAAAGGAAACTTTTTGTACCGAGAATGAGGTCTTGTCACAAGCATATTTCCTCTCAAGCTATCTTCACAATTTATACTCTGTTTTCTGATTTGTATCTGTGTAATAATATATATGAACTTTCATGTATTTATAATTAGGGAAAACTTCACTAAAGATCTCCGAACTTTTACCCGTTTTGAAATATTCCCCCTAAACTTAAAAAACTCTTAATTTAGTCTCTTGAAGTTTCAATTGTTCTCAATTTAGACCCATTTGTCGATTTTAAAGCGTTACATGACGCTATACTCCGAATTTTGTAAAATTTCAACTTCCAAAAGTTTTTATTTAAAAAAAAATGAAAATCATGGATATTTTGGTTTTTTTAATTTATATTTTAATGTTAAAATTGACAAGTGGTCCAAATTAAGAGCAATTAAAATTTCAGGGGACTAAATTGAAAGTTTTTAAAGTTTATGGAATATTTCAAACGGATAAAAGTTCGAGGTTTTCAATGAAGTTTTTCCTTATGATTAAGAGGAGAAGTGCTATACATTTGTTTCCTCTTTTTTTTTTTCCCTATCTTTTGATTTTAAAATTATTATTAAATTGGTGGCACTAACATGAGAAAAAATAGAGAGGATGTGAGAAGGTCAACGAAAAAAAGAGAAATTATACTTTATCCACTAAACTATCCACTCATTTGCATTTAACACAAAGTTTCAAACGTGATACTTTACCCCCAAAGCTTTCAAATTGTTGCAATTCGACCATTTTGATTTTTTTTCCAAAATACCCCTCATCACATATTTTATTTTAAAAAAACAAAAAACCAAAAAGAAATATGCCCCCCATCACATATCTGTATAGTGAATCTTCTTCTTTTTAAGTTTTAAGTTTTTATTTTTTTTGGGATTTTTAAAATAAAATATGTGATGGGGGCATTTTAGAAAAAAAAAAAAAAAAGTTAAAATGGTCAAATTGTAATAATTTGAAAGTTAAAGGGGAGTAAAGTGTCATATTTGAAACTTTGGAGGTAAAAGTACAAATTGGTCGATAGTTCAATACGGTAAAGTGTAATTTTTCTAAAAAAAAATCTTCAACCTAGACAACTTATACAAGTTATAGGTTCAAAGTTGACCTGCTAAACTGCGTGCATGCTATAACTAAAAATGGCTAGTCTTCAATAGGGGTAGGGTTCTCCGGGTATGATTCCCTTCTAGACAACTCCATGGATTTATTTTGTGACACCTGTCTAAAGGATATAGCGGCTGACAAGGAATAAGAAAGTTGGAGGAATTCATTACTGATGTTTGTTGAGGAATGCTTATATATATATATTTCAAAAATCATTTTAATCCGAATAAAGAACGTCTTGCCCTCAAGGGATAATTCAATCGGCTGTGAATCACGCTTAATAAAGCGAAGGTCATTAGTTCAAATATCTCATTTTCTTGTATGGACATGTCAAAAAAAATTAAAAGTCACTAGTATTGGGTTGGGGTGCAAGTGCAATACCATTATAAGACATATCTGATGTATCAGTATGAGTGACAACGGTAGCCTTATGACTAGGAGCTCAGTGATTTTCACAAGAAAGCTTTTTTTTGCATTCACTATACTTGTGGCCAAATTTCTGACAGTAGTGGCACTTGATATTCCGATTAGACGAGGAAGATCTAGTAGGGATAAAATTAGGTGCACGTGTATTGCGTGATGCAGTAGCCATGACCATCTCTGAGGTGTGCAACTTCATAGTAGAGAATCGGGTCTCTTCTGAAACGAGTTCACTAAAGGCACTTTCCAAAGACGGCA
Organism: Carpinus viminea; assembly: GCA_013348765.1. Taxonomy (NCBI): domain Eukaryota; kingdom Viridiplantae; phylum Streptophyta; class Magnoliopsida; order Fagales; family Betulaceae; genus Carpinus; species Carpinus viminea. Next base: position 28,652,197 of record CP054668.1, read on the forward strand.
GCGATGAGCGGTGACAAAGAGAAACCCAAGTATTCTCAAACTTATCCCGAATTGCTATAAGAAACTCAGCCAAGCGCAAACTATCGCGAAAAGCGATATAATCAGAGGCATCATCCTTATCCCTCCACTCTGGCTCACATAGTGCTAATTGATTCCAAAGATGAGTCATCTGAAAATAAAATTCAGTAATACTCTGACCTCGTTCCTAATGCATGCGATGAAACTTGGTCACAATCTGAAATTGCTAAGCAAGATCAATAGTGTTGTAGCGTTAAGCTAACATGTCCTAAACATCTTTGGCATTATCAAGATTGCCAAAAGTCATGCTGATAGAGACGACACAAGTGTTGGAGAACCAAGAGATAATCCTATAATAGATACTTTTCAATGTTTAGAGGCAGATAGAAAAAGCCATAACTAACTTTGCTATTCCAGCAATTGGTTTAGGTTCTTCGCCCAAAACATACTCCCAAAGACAATGTCTTTTGAGCCACCTACTCATGTTTTGAGACCAAGCGGGGTAATTAGAGTCATCAAGAATGACCGGGATAGGTTGGGTTATATCTTTGATATTTGGGAGAGTGGTAGTAGGTAAGGCCTTTTTTTTTTTTTTTTTCTCTCTCTTTTTTTTTAGGATATAATCTAGTGTGGCTGAGTGTAGGGTATGTTTTGTGAGCCTGGCTAAAGGGTCAAATCTGGTGTGGCCGAGTGTATGATAGGAGATAGGAGCTTGGTTTTAAGGGTCAGGATCCGATGAAGGTGAGTGTATGATAAGAGGTAAAGAGCTTGGTTTAAAAGGCTAAAATCCAGTATAGTAGAGTACACTATAAGGTCAGTGAGCTTCGTTGGCATGAATAATTCAAAGGCGTAGACTATTATAAAAGATGAGCTCAAAAGGACTTACAAGCATAGGGCAGCGGTGCTGGTTCCTTAAATGGTTTGATAGATCGGCAGCCACCGATTAAGAATTATAGGATTCGTTTGCAAACGGTTGAGCGAGGCAACGCGAAGTGTGAAAATTCCATAGCAACTTGTGGCGGCATGTGACAGACCTATTTGAGGCGCGTGCTTGACTTTGTCTAGTTGATCGGTAGCCTCCAATTTGGGATCCAACATTTCTTTTATGAAAAATGGCTGACGGCGGCAACACGTGGTGACTGATGAACAATGAACACAGAAACTGGATAGGGCGGGAAATTGACTCCTTATTTCTCTGGACAAGGCCAAAACTTGGTTCTAATATCATGTTAAAATAACTAAAAAAATATGAGAATAAGTTGAATATTATATTTTTGTGTGAATTGAACTGTATACAAAGAGACCTATTTATAATTGAATAAGGCCAAATAAAATAGGAATATAATCATAAAATTAATGTATAATATTACATAATAATATGGAAAATGCTAGGGGTTCTCCCCGTAGGTTCTCCTGGTGTTCTCCCAATTTTACATAAAACATGATTTAAGAAAAAATAAAATTGTAGTTGCCTCCACCACCGGTTTTTTTAGGCATTAGCATCAAATTTGAGGCATTAACAACAAATTTGTGAGGCATTAGCAACAAAATTGAGGCATTAGCATCAAATTTAGGATGATCAAATCCATTTTGGGTGATATCATCCCTAAATGGTTAACTTTCCACCCTTAGGTTTAATTTTGAATCCAAAAATAAGTTTGAAAGCATTAGAACCTAACTATTAACTCATAAAAATTAATCTGTTAGCAAAAAAACGGTATTACAATTTTATTTTTTATTAAATCATGTTCTACATAAGACTAGGAGAACACCAAGAGAACACTATGAGGAGAACCCCTAGCAAATCTCATTTAGGGAAATGTTAAGGGTTCTCCTAATGTAGTTCTCCTAAGGTTCTCCTAATCTTATATGGAAAATAATTTTAATGGTAAGGCCATTAATTTTTTTCTTAAATTATTTTTCATATAAGATTAGGAAAACCCCAGGAGAACACATTAGGAGAACCCCTAACATTTCCCATTTATTAATGGCATAAAAAGAAAATACTAAAAATTCTTCTCATAACATTCTCTTAAAATTTTTTTAGACTTATGTAAAACATAATTTAAAAAAATAAAATTATAATGATTTTCACAACTAATTTTTTTAAGTATTAACACCAAATTTGAAACATTAGGTATTAACACCAAAATTAAGAAATTAACATTACATTTAAAATAATCAAATTCATTTTAAGTTATACCAAAGGGTTAACTTTCCATCCTTAGATTTTAATTTTGAATTCGAAAATAAGTTTTAAAGCATTAGAACCTAAATATTAACTCATAAAATTAATCTATTGATAAAAAAACAATAGTACAATTTTATTTTTTCTTAAATCATATTCTACGTACGACTAAAAAAAATCAAGAAAACACTACAAGAAAAACTTCTAAGAAACCCCATATATATATATATATATATATATATATATGTTTGGAAAAAAGAAATGTGCAGAAACAGAATCAAAACTCTAAACTCACAGGCAGGATCGCGTGAAATTGATGAGTATTTTTATCAGTTAATATACTTCAATAAATACAAATTTTGGGGCACATTTTTTCAAGGCCGTTTCACCCCCATCGATCAATTTGGAGAGCATGCAAGAAATAGAAGGGAATGGTTTATAAGTGATTCATTTTCTTTCAGTAGCTTTGAAAAATCTTAAAATAATTTTCCATTTTATTTCCACATATATCTCAATCGAACTTTGAATAATCCAAAAAACGCGAACACCAAATGTCTACCAAAAGGCCCACCCTTGTTAGAAAACCAATTTCCAATTCTGCCTATACAATAGGCACAAGAATTACAAATGGGATTACCTAAAAGGTTTGCATATTAATCTTTTTTTTTACTGGGCAAATGAAACAAGAAACAAAACCAAAGAAAGAAATAATGCAAGAAAGCAAAAAAGAAGAGAGAGCGAGAAAACACGAGAATGCTTCAACTACTAATTCATGGCCATGATATTTAAAACTGGTTAGTTATCATGATTTCTTCTACACTTTCTTATCTTTCACAGTCTCCTCTGATATTTTCTGTTTTTGTAAGACATCCGCATGCAAGTCGGGAGAACCCTCCACGAACAACTTCCTACGAGCGAAATCATTCCCAATGAGTAAAGCACTTACTACAGCAATTTTATCAAACATCTGCGCAAAGAAATAATAAATCATTCAGCTCAAAACAACACAGATAATGTTCTGGCTAGAAGGGAATTCATCCAAAAGCCAACAAACCCAAATCGCCATTTGTAGAAGAAAAAAAGGCCCAAAATGAGAAACCCAAAAGCAAAGAAGACAAAAATCATCAAACACATCAGATACAAAGCACATATGTAAAACAACCACCAGATATCCAAAACCAAACATAAAACTCACGTCAAATCCCCACAAACCCCACGCGCCAGTTGTGATTTCCCCACAGCTCAAGAACCACAAATCAAAATAAAAAAAATAAAAAAATAAAAAACTTTGATGTATTAACTTCATCCAAAAGCAACCAAACCCAACCCGCCATTTGCACGGAAAAAAAAAAACCCAAAAGCAAATAAAGACAAGCAAATCATTAAACACATCAGATACAAAGCAAACATGTAAAACAACCATCACAAATCCAAAACCGTACAGAAACTCAAGTCAAATCCCCACAAACCCCAAGCACCAGTTGTGATTTCCCCCGCAGATCATGAACAACAAATCAAAAACAACTTTGACGTGTGAACTTCATCCAAAAGCCAACAAACCCAAACCACCATCTGTAGGGGAAAAAAATCCAAAAACCCAAAAGAAAATAAATACAAGCAAATCATCAAACACATCAGATACAAAGCAAACATTCAAAACCTTTTTCCGAGCTCAGCTCGACAAACACAAACTCTGGCTCGGCAATAACAGCCACCATTTACAGACCAAAATAAAAATCTAGTTTCTAACTTACCTTTCTATTCTGAGCAAGCCAGAGAGCAATAGACATGGTAGCGAGAAGCGAGAGACAGAGATTCGAGAGACAGCGGAAGAAGAGAGAGAGAGGGGCAGGCGTGAATTTGATTTAGGTTTAGGGTTAGGGCTGAAAGACATGTGACATGTGTATATATATATATACATGAGGATAACTTCTATACGGAGGTGGTGGTTCCTTGCTGCCCAAATAAGCATTTGACAACAACTAAAATAAGATGCAAAACACCTAATCATAAACTCTTTCTCCCTCTATCTCCAGCGCCACCCCTCTCCCTGAGACCCATATATATATATATATATATATATATATATATATATATATATATATTTTGAAAGGCTCAGCCCTTTTTTCCTCTCCTCTCTCTCTTCCTCCCTCTCTCCAGCGGCGCCCCTCTCCCTCTGACTCTCTGACCCTCATTTTTCTTTTTGAAAGGCTCAGACCCTCAGTGAGAAGATGCCGGAGCCAGCCCATTTCGATGCTGGAGAAGACGCCCAACTCTCCGGTGCCACATCTCTCTCTCTGTCCAGCCCTACGCCGGAGAAGACATCGGAGGTGCACCCTCTCTCCCTCTCTGACCGGAAGCAGAGAAAAAAATTCTCCGTTCCCAGTGGTGTGACTTGTGTGGTGTGGTATTTTTTGTGAGGTTGGCTCCTTGAAGTTACTTGTGTGTTGTGGTATTTTTTGTGAGGTTGTAATTCACAAGATATTTTTTGTGATTTGTGTTGTGTGGTGTGGTATTTTTTGTAAGGATGTAATACACAAGATATTTTTTGTGGGGTTGTAATATGGTTGTATTTGGTTCATTGTGGTATGGCATCCCTCTACCGTCAAGAGTACAAGAATTCTGAATTTATATGTTATGCAGATTTTGATGATGGTCAATACGATATGAAAGTTCATGATAACTCAAAAATTTTGGGTTAATTCCAAGCAATTATTCACTTTGGTATGGTTGAACTGGTCCAAGTATTGGCCAAAACTGTTGTGGCATTGATGGTTGGTAGCGAATATGCAAGATCAACCAAAGAATTTGAAATCAGTCACAGCTTCAATGTCTCTTTTGTCCACTAAATAATTTGACACTAAAATCAGATCATAAAAGAATTGAAACCCAAAAAAGAATTGCAACTGTTGCCCTTTTTTATATGTACCGATCAGAGAATGAGAATTTTACACAAACTGGTTTTGTTGTGGTTTTTTTTTTTAATTTGCCGATCAGAGAATGAAAATTTTACACAAATCGGCCAGTGAGATGGAGCACCGAATTTTTTTTTTTTTTTCTTCTTCGCCGCCGGTGAGAGAGATGGAGCACCGGAGAGAGGAACCGGCGTCGGGCTGGAGAGAGAGAGAGATGGAGCATCGGGGAGTTAGGCGTCTTCTCCGGCGTCGAAATGGGCTGGCTCCGACGTCTTCTCCGGCGTCTCTCTCACTGAGGCTCTGAGCCTTTCAAAAAAAGAGCGTCTGAGGGAGAGGGGCGCCGCTGGAGAGAGAGAGAAAGAGAGAGGGAGGGAGAGGGAAAATGGCTGATAGATGGAGGAGAGGGAGAGATCAAAGAGGGTCTGGGGCTTTCAAAAAAAAAAAAATGAGGGTATGAGGGAGAGGGGCGGCGCTGGAGAGAGAGAGAGGGAGGGAGAGAAAAAAATGAGGGTCTTTGTGATTTTCTAGAAAGAGTTTATAATCAGGTGCTTTGCATCTTATTTTAGTTGCTGCAATAATCCTAATTGTCAAATGCTCATTGGTTGGCAGCAAGGAAGTGGTTTACACCACCTCCTTATAGAAAATAGTAAATTGTTTTTTTGTTGTATTTTCTTACCAATGCTAACATAATGATAATGCCGTTACTTAATTGTTTATCAGGATCATTTCAATTGAATTTTCTAATTGAGTTGATTGGGGATAATTCTAGAGAAAAATATAAAAATTACTCCATTTTTTAAAGAGCTTTACGATGTTCAAAATGTATTACAATAGCCCCATCAAGTTGCTAAAGTAGGTTAAAAAGGTCATGTTTTTTTTTATATTCCTCTAATACCCTTTTATTCTTTTAAAAATTAAAACAAAAAATTAATAAAATAAAAAAACTAAAAAATTAATAATTTTTCAAAATTAAAAAGAAAAAAATAAAAGGGGTAGCTGGCTACCAATTGAGCCAACCATAGGATTTGATTTTTCATCCATCCATATTTTTTATACCGAATTTAAGCCAACTATAGTACTACTTTTTTGTTCATTCCAAAAAAATATTTTGTATTTATTTGCCCTTTTTTTCTTTTTTTTTAAAAAATTATTTAGTTTACTTTTTTATTTAGTTTTTTTTAAAATAGGGGTATTATAGAAAAAAAAAAAAAGATGTTACCTTTTTGACACACTTTGATAGTTTGATGGGATACTTTAGTATCTTTTGAACATTATAAGACTCTATCGCAACCGACTGTTAGTTTGTAGTTTTTTTTAAAAAAATATTTTTCCCATAATTCAAAGATGCATAAGAATATTGAAGGGGAAATAGAAAAACCGAAGGCAGCAAAAACTATTAGTGAAAATCAAACTTTAGTAAGGAGAGAAGTGGTGCATTTTTTGTGTACATAAAGGCCAGTGGCCACATTAGTCCACTTGGTGTCACTTCCATAACAGTGAGAAATATTCCACAGAAACAAAAAGCTTCATTTTCGATCTTTTGCTCCAGTACCTACACAAAAATGTAAAACAATTGATCCAAGTTATCATTGCTTAAAATGTTCTGTGAAAAGCACTAAAATGATGGTTAAAACAGGTAAAAATCTACAGAGGATGTGACAAAAAGGAAAATTACATTTCTATTCAACTTAAACTATGTGGTAGAATACATTTTTCACAGCAGAACAGTCAGAAATTATATATCAGGCCACAAAATCACAAGAACAAATAGGAATGGAAACATAAAGGAGAACAGCCTGAAAGGGATACCCGCTAACTAGTGCTGCTCAATGCTCATTAAATCAAGAAAATCACTTTCTACCAAACCTGTTTGCAATCAACATACTAAAAACTATACTCTGAAAACAACTAACTATTAGAGCATGAGATAGCTAAACTTATATTATGTTTACATCTATCTTATAGATTCACAAACGATATTTATATTTGAATTTCTCACATATGCATCAGTTTGAGTATCCTAATCCCTGAAATATTAGAAACCATTGCACTTATAGACACTCAAAAGTAGTTTGAGCAAGATTGCGCTCAACATATGACACAGATAATCTTATACACACAGCAGACATCCTAATAATTCACACTAATGGTAGAAAGAAAAAAAGCTTTTTTTTTTCATGCTTTACAAAAAGCAGGCAGTACCTACATCAAAACCAACTTGACCTTCAAAAATGAAGAGATATGGTGATACAATTAAATTACCAATAGGCCTACTCAAGCAGCCCATTACATGGGAACTAATCAGGCAACTGGAGTCCGCCACATAGGAAGCATCCAAGGACCACCCCAAGGAGGCACACATTCCCAAGTCCGCATATTCTACTTTCCTCATTCTCACACGTGCACGTTCTTGTCTCCTCTCCTACTCTCCATTCAATTTTCTCTTAACAACTGTTTACTGACTAAAGTATTGGAGGTTTCCCATGTCCCCAGACCAGCGGTTTTCTGGTGACCTTTCTCCCTCGTTTTGCAGGAAATCCATCGTCAGTTCGGCCATCCAAAATTTGCCTCAACAGCTGGCACCGTATGTGGGAACAATGTTCCTCTTCTCTTCAAACACTTGGGCTAAGCTTATGGGTCTCCTCTTCTCCTCCTTGTGTCTGAGTTGCCACGCACTGCCTTCCCAAGGGGCCATTGCTGAGAGACACAACCTTGGTCAAGCTGAGAAGTACATTCCTGATGGCTGAGGACGAATGTTTGAGTGCCAAAATGAGGCTCGAGCAAAACACATTCTCAAGGACCAGATTCTGAGGTAAAAAAATTCCTCCGGACATTTGGCCAGTAATCATAGTTGCAAATTATGTTGCACTTTCTTGTACCTCATACCCTGCTGCCACCATAGCAGTCTCCAAGCACTTGGTATGTCTTTCAGCAAAACCCAAGCCACTCGGCTCAAGTAAACTTTTATTGTTCCTTTACTTTTAATAACATATATTTTGCTTGCATAAAAGCATTGGTCAGGCATAATTTGTCCGAATGGCAGTCCCCATGCACAAGTGTTGGTCAAGCATGATTCGGCATCGTCCAATTTCAGTACATATATTCTAACTGTTTAAAACATTCTGAATTATTTGATGATTACGAAATGATCTACTGGAATGACCTGGACTAAAATCTAGCTATATTTGATATAACCAGTAGTGATGTGGTGTTTTCGTGACCAAAAATATCAATAATAAAAATAACTACTAATAGAACGAATCTTTGTAAGATACGGCTATAGAGAGGGTGTCAAACCTCAAGGACTGTAGGGTTTGTTACTAAATTCAAAAGACTAAATTTAACCTAATTGAACAAAAGAGATTTGATTGTTTTGAGAATTAAAAGTGCATGAAATTAAATGCTAAATTAAGAGTAAATATATGAGAGAGAAGTAATTGCCGATTTCACCACAATCCGCTTTAACAATGGTAATTGTATTTAATTCGAAACTCGAATAATATGTTATAAAAGAACAAGAAAATACAATATCAAGGATAAGGATAATCTATCTTCGGTTGCACGGATCGTCCACCTAACCACTAAGATGCGCACGACCGTCTTCCCTAGGCATAAACTATAAAATCCCTTAATAAGTTTTCATACAATCAATGGAATAGCATAACCCATCTTCGGTTGGCACGGATCGCCTATCTAAATTACACTAAACTAGGGTGTAGTACAACCCGCCTTCCCTAGGCATGACCTATCTTAATCTTATTAATCATATGTCTATTAAAACCCATTGCATAACCATCAATCTTATAATCACAAAAATAAGGTTGATTTGAGTTCAATAGGCAAAATAATTTCTAAGACAATAATAGAATTTCGAAATATTGAATTTGAATTGAATAACAATTGCATTGAATATTAAGAAGAAATCTAGAGTTGCAATCCTCAGCTTATGCAATTAACATACATCAATTGAATTAAACGAAATCAAATACAATTATCATTGTGCTTGGAAAGGGTTTACATCGGTATCCCACTAAGGGTTTAGCCATGATCTTCTAAGCTCCACAGACAAGTTCTGAATTTCACTCTGAAACGGCCCTTTTACCATGTTTAAGGGCCTATTTGTAGGACTAGAAAACCCTAGAAACCCTAAAACCCTAATTCTCGTCGTAGGTTAGTCTCCCGGTCAATTGGGAGGCGAAAATCGAATCATTGTCAAAAGGGTGATTTCCGTGTTACGCATGCCCGAGTGCAAGCGTTCACGCATTTGGCGATCGTTTGATGCAATCGTTCACAAGCTTTGGGCGATCGTTCCGCGGTCGATCGTTCAGGATCGTTCACAGTGCAGAATGATGCCAACTTGTCCCTTTAGGCCCGATTTTCAATGGAACTCTTGCATTTGACCTTGAAACACTAAAACAACGCAAAATCAAACAAATAACAATGTTAAGGAATTAACATATGCGAGTAAAGGGGCTTGAATGTGTGACGACCCGCTTAATAAAACATAACTTTTTTTTTTTTACAAACAGTACCCACAACAAGCGGATTGTCACAGTGGCATGGCAATACCGTAGTATGCCACGAACCCATGCATTAACTGATTGACATGAAAATATGTCACATAGAGATACATGCATGATCACTATTTCATCAGAGTTTATATCCTTGCAGCAGAAAATAAACAACGTTAACCTACTGATTACATCAGAACTATTTAATACATCTAAGTAATTAGAGATTACATACAAAAGAATGGCTATACAAAGTGTCTCATGCGACATGAGCCATATACAAAATATGGAAGTCTAAACATGATCATGATTGCTCTACAAAATAGGCTATCAATCAGTCCAACAAAATTACACATTTGACGCATCTATGCCTCAAATGCTGTAGTAACCCAGATACCTTGCCACTGGGTCATCATCTAGGGTATCTGTACCTGCATCATCAGCATCGCCTGCACCATGGGAATCACCACCACCCATGGTACAGGCAGAATTATGAGCCCGCCGTCTCCATAAGAATAGAGACGCTTAGCAGTATAGAACTTACTAGTTTATCCAAAATAATCATTTATCTTTGTTCACATCTACATATCATTTACATATCATAACTCAACAATAAAACATATTAGATGTCCTCATGCAATGTCTAGCCATAACAATATACATATGCGTTCCGTCCCATACAGTCACATATGTATATTGATACGTCTAGTATCAAAATCATACAATCATATGCTATGCATGCTCATGTTCGTGCTTATGCTCATCATCTTGTGCCCTTTCCATTGGGAGGCTAACCTGCGGTAGAAGACTTGTCTTGCTACCGGGAGCATACCATTCATTGGGAGGCTACCTGCGTAGAAGACTTGTCTTGCTACGAGCCGCCACCACTCATCATGTATGTTTTCCAAGGAGGCTAACCTGCTGATACGAGACTTGTCTACTGAGAGCCATCACCATGGTTTTCATTTTATTTCATTACTCTGCCATGCTCATGCTCATGTTAACAAAACTTAAACTCATAATATCATATCTCATATCTTGAACATCATATAATATTGCCTTAAACCATGTGAATCATCCAATACTCATAATAACATTTCACCAAACATTCCTCCAACTCATCTCATAAAACATCATACATAAGCATATTATCACAATCACTTTAAATCAATCATCCCAACATCAATACATAATCATATTATCATAATTACTTTACATCATTCATCCAAACATCATTATATAATCATGTTATCACCAAACACTTTAAATCAATCACTCAACCATACATATCATGAATCATCATAAATAAACATAGTATCTCAAACTCAAACATCATACATCAATCATTCAATCAGTGTCTTTTATACTTTAAAATAGTAACCTTTTATTTTGCCCGATAAGTAAAATACTTACCTTGTTCCGTTGGATACCCCTCGATCACCTCTTGACTCAATCTCGATGCACCTAAGCATTATAGTAAACACATAATTATGATCTCTTCTTAACTCAACTCTCACAATTTAAGGATACTAGAGCACTACAAATATCATGTTCTATAAGTTAGCCCATTAATTATTATTCTCATCCAAGGCCATTTAATTTAGCAATTTACCCCCAATTTATAATACTCTTAACACTAACCATAAATATTATGATTCTAATATGATATATTAGAACCTAAACCCTATAGGTATTAATTTACATGAAACCCATAAAAACCTAGAGTTAATTAATACTTTAGATGCAATTAACCCATTAATTCAATAACCCAAAACTTAAATCATGCTTAGTATTCCACTACACCTAAGCCCTAAACACATTTTAAGGAGAATTAGGCTTCTCCTTAAAACTTCACCAATTTTCGGATTTAAATGGAAATCACCCAAATCACTATAATTTCAAGTTTAGAATCCAATGGGTAGCACAAAATCTTAAAGAGAAACTACATACTTCAACCAAATAGCAAAATCCCCAAAATCCCTTTCAAGAACCCTAATTTTGGACCCAAATCAAAGCCTTACCAATCCTCACAATTTAGAGCTTCCATTCCCACAAATATAACGAAAATTACACAAAAAGACTAAAGGTTTTACCTCACAAGCCCCCTATGGCCAGAACTCTCCTCCAAGGTTTCTTCTTCTCTTTCTTTCTCTTTCCTTCTCTTTCCTTCTTCTCCACGGCCAGCAGCTCTAACCGTCGTTCTCTCACTCTCTCGGTCTCTCTCTCTCTAGTGCGTGTGTGTAAAGAGAAAGGAGAAAGATGAAAGAGGAGTAAAGAGAGAAATGGGAGTCGTATCGTGAGATGAGGGGAGGAAAAGAAAGAAAGAAATGAAGAAGAAAAGAAAAGATGGGCTGCTGCACGTGAGGGACAAAATGAGGGAAAATAATATTGTAAAATCCCATAATACCCTTCTAGTTAATGAAGATGAAAGAGGATGGGCCATAAGCTTGAAATTCCTATTTGGGCCAACATAGGTAGCTTAATTCTCTATTTATTGGGCTTTATTCTAAGACCCATAATATAATAAATAACTATCATATTTTATTTTACTACCCCAATTTAACTTGTATTCATTTAGTCATAGTATATTCAACATTTTATTATATCCATTATTCTAACTTATTCCATTAATTAATTTAAATTACTACGAAGTTATTAATAATAAACATAATTATTTTTCTGGGTCTTCAGGAATGTGCAACATTCGACGCTCATCACCCCTCAAACTTACATATTGCTAGTCCCTTACCAATACAAAAACATAAAATAAACTGAAAAACATAAAGATAAATCCAGCTTTCGTGGGATATATGGTTGCATTTAGCATATGCAACAAACCTTTTAAACCCCTAGGAATTCCCTAGAGGACGAGTGGAGTCTCGTGAGGATTTTCAGAAATGATACCCACAAACATTATGCACAGTTCATGTTATCTAAAAATTAAAGCTTCACTCAAAACCATGATATTCATTCATTCCCAAGCTTAAAAGGTTAAACTCCATCTTCTTAATGAATTGGAACTTAAAGTTTAATTACTTACAACAGGCAAGCTAAGGCATCACAAGCTCGAAACAGTGTAAAGTGAACTAGGACAAGATTATAAAGCTTCCAAATAATTTCAATGTGCAATGTCTCCATATCTCAAGATTCACTAGAAGTCCTATCAGAATGAACAACAATGGCATACTTTTCTTATTCTTTCTTTTATTATTAGGCTCTACAGTGTTTAGTTCCCTTAAGCTTTCTAATTGACCCATCTAACGAGTGTTGAGCCAATGACTCCCAAACCAGATGGTTTTAGGGCATTAGGTGTAAAGACACCCCTAAGGACTTACTAACTCAAGTCAAAAAGGCTACGAAACTAAACTAGCTATAATGTTAACCACATCAAAACTCCTCACCTTTTGACATGAACACTCAATTCTTAATAAGGCAAGAGGTCCAGTTACTCAGTGAACAGTCCATCAATGATTATCATCATTTCATTTTTTTTTAATAAATTTAACCACATCAAACCTCTTCACCTTTTGACATGAACGCTCACTGCTTTGAGGCAATAGGCCCAGTTACTCAATGAAGAGTCATCATTTCATTTTTTTATTTTTTTTTAATGCCAATGCATCCAACCGATAAGTCACCTAGTGTCATCCCAAACATAGAAACATACACATTAAACCCACATGTCATACCCCACCAATCATGTGCTAATGTGCTTGTGTTAGAGCGAGATCAAATATGTGAATTCTCAATTGCCTAAAGTAAGTAACAAACTCCAAATTCTATCATCTAGATCATGTGTTCAAAATTTTAAGCTCACTGATGAAATCAAATCACAAATTTTAGGTCAACCAAAATTTTAGGACAACATGAACATGCATTTTGTTTTCAAAACAGGACAAGTGTGTGTAAATGTGTCTCTCATACCCCAAACTTGAATCATACATTGTCCCTAATGTATGTATAGAATTGAAAATGAGGTTAAGGGTATAGGAGTACTGAATGAGCGAGATGTGGGTATATCATACCCCAAACTTGTATCCAAAAACCCATGTCCAAAAAAGATGTTGATACTCCAACCAAGAACAATCAAGTGCATACATTGTTGTAAAAGTGATGGGAAAAAGGGGAAAAGTGACCTAAATAGGTCACGTGAGACAGTCTCCCTCGAGGGCGAACGATCGCCCAAGGGTGGGCGAACGTTCGCACTTGAGTGTTGGTGCGGGCGCGGGCTGGGGACGAATGTGCACCCTTGTGCACCTAGCGAGGGAGCGAACAATCGCCCCAGGAGGTGCGATCATTCGCTTCCTCAGTAGGTTTGGCACTCTGGAGGAAAGTTTTGCGAACGATCGCCCAAGGAGGTGCGATTGTTCGCTGCCTCAGAATGCCATTCCCCACTTGAGTGAACCATGAAATTAACAAAGAATGAACAACAATGGATAAAATACCTAGATGGAGATCATGTACCCTGGTGAAGTGAGGAGTCAAGCGCACAGGGTTTGTGCTTGATCCTATGAAGCTAACTCATCTAGTCGAAATATATGGAATCCGCTAAATCAACAGAATCCACATCCTTGATGCGCTCAGTATTCTCATACCCGTAAGTTTAAATTTAAAACACCAATCTTTTCTCCTCTTAGACCATAGAGAATGGATTTTACCTATAGATAGGTAATTTTGAATTTTCGCATATTGAGGTAGATCCCTCTGAGTATTCTCAAACAGTTTCTCATCCGATAGGGAATCATGAACTGGAGTAAAATGAGGAGAATACTCAGGGAATTTTTCTACCAAGGTGGTCTCTTTGTGCTTTTCTAACAGCCCTAACAATCTATTCTCCTAGTCTCTTGGTAAGTCATAAGAACTAATGACCGGGAGAGTGTCATCTATATCTAAAAATGAAATTTTTAGATTACCTGGAATAAGGGCTTGGAGCTCATATGGCGCCTTGGGAATAAGAATTGATGGCAAAGAAGCCTCAACGCTCACTTCCTTGCATTTTTCCCGAAGTAGATCATGTGGGGCCTCAATTTGCTCCTCATTTTTCTCCTCCTTCCTCTCTTCCACGTGGTTTTCGACCACTTCTTAACTCCTCAGTGTGGTGATAGCTTGCTCAGGATAAGTACTCTCATCTACCATGTAGTGTTCATTAGGATTGGCCACCGACTGACTTTGAAGCTCTTCTTCCTCTCTATTGAGGATATTAGCTATTAGTTCTGCTTGAGCCTCTAGCTTGGCAATTGATTGAGAGTGCAAATTTACTGTCTGAGCCATATCGCCTACCTTGTCGGTCAACTCTCTCACCATGTTGGTCACCTTCCCCATCATTCTGTTGGACATGTCACTCATCATTTTTAGCATCCGATCTTCAAAGTTAGGATCTGACCAAGGAGGTGATTCCTCTTGATACTGCTGCTGTGGAGTTTCTTGATATTGAGAGGAATATGATTGATCATTGAACTGCGAATATGACTGATGGTGCAGTTCATGACCTTGTGGAGCATACTTTCCATGATCTTGAGCTTGCCACAAGAAGTTAGACTGGTTGCTCCATGCTGGGTTATAAGAATCATAATAAAATTCATTCCCGGTCTAGAGAACGGCCTGCTCATATGCTCAAAGAATAATTAGAAAATTGTCCCAGAGGACAATTTCTAACATGATGATAAGGACTATTGCAATATGCACATGGTCCATGGGGTGTTGGAATGTTTCCCCACATGAACTAAACTAATAGAAATAAAATAATAAAATAAAATAAAAATAAAAATAAAAAATAAAATAAAACTAAAACTAAAACTAAAACTCACAAACGGCCCTCAGGTGCATTAGAATGGAGTTGCAGAAGGTTCTGGCCAGAGAGTGAACGATCACCCAAGGAGGTGCGATCGTTCGCACTGCCGAAGGGGGAACGAATGCAGGGTCTTAGGTTCGATCACAGCTGCTTGTTGAGTGCAGAACTGAGAACGATCACACACGGGATGCGATCGATTGCAGTTACAAAAGCTTGCACCTGCGGAGCTGAACGTGAACTTGAAACAAAATTAAACTTCGCAACTTGAAAATAAAGAAAACAAACAAAAATAAAGATTAGGCTAAATGTAATCCCTAAAATTTAATAACTAAATCGTTAACAGTCCCCGGCAACGGCGCCAAAAATTGATGTGGTGTTTTCGTGACCAAAAATATCAATAATAAAAATAACCACTGCAATAGGGACAAATCTTTGTAGGATACGGCTATAGAGAGGTGTTGAACCTCAAGGACTGTGAGGGGTTTGTTACTAAATTCAAAAGACTAAATTTAACCTAATTGAACAAAAGAGATTTGATTGTTTTGAGAATTAAAAGTGCATGAAATTAAATGCTAAATTAAGAGTAAATATATGAGAGAGAGAAGTAAGGTACCGATTTCACCACAATCATACAACAATGGTAACCGTATTTAATTTGAAACTCGAGAATATGTATGTTATAAAGAACAAGAAAATACAATATCAAGGGATAAGGATAATCTATCTTCGGTTGTACGGATCATCCACCTAACCACTAAGATACGGCACAACTTTGTCTTCCCTAGGCATAAACTATAAATGGAATAGCATAACCCATCTTCGGTTGTACGGATCATCTACCTAAAT
Source organism: Carpinus viminea (assembly GCA_013348765.1). Lineage (NCBI taxonomy): Eukaryota > Viridiplantae > Streptophyta > Magnoliopsida > Fagales > Betulaceae > Carpinus > Carpinus viminea. The sequence continues at coordinate 28,668,466 of CP054668.1, forward strand.
TACACTAAACTAGGGTGTAGTATGACCCGTCTTCCCTAGGTATGGCCTATCTTAATCCTATTAATCATATGTCTATTAAAACCCATTGCATAACCATCAATCTTATAATCACAGAAAATAAGGGTGATTAGAGTTCAATACGGGCAAAATAATTTCTAAGACAAGAATAGAATTGCAAATATTGAATTTGAATTGAATAACAATTGCATTGAATATTAAGAACATAAATCTAGAGTTGCAATCCTCACGCTTATGCAATCAACATACATAAATTGAATTAAATGAAATCAAATACAATCATTGTGCTTGGAAAGGGTTTACATCGGTACCCCACTAAGGGGTTTAGCCACTCATGATCTTCTCACTCCATAGACAAGTTCGAATTTCACTCTCGAAATGGCCCTTTTTACCATGTTTAAGGGCCTATTTATAGGGACTAGAAAACCCTAGAAACCTAAAACCCTAATTACGATCATAGGTGGGTCTCCAGGTCCAATTGGGAGACTGAAAATCGAGATTCAGCCAAAAGGGTGATTTCCATGTTTTGCACACCCGAGTACAAACGTTCACAGCATTTGGGTGATCGTTCGCAGTGCAATCGTTCACAAGCTTTAGGCGATCGTTCACAGGTACAGAATGATGCCAACTTGTCCCTTTTAGCCCGATTTCCAATGGAACTCTTGCATTTGACCTTGAAACACTAAAACAACGCAAAATCAAACAAATAGCAATGCTAAGGAATTAACATATGCGAGTAAAGGGGCTTGAATGTGCAACATTCGGCGCTTATCAAGCAGCACAACTACTATACATTTCTTGTCCATTGTGAGCTTTGAGCTTCTACAAGAAATGCCTAAAATTTCAGGCTCTCCTCAGCCACTAAGATAAATTATTGGTCAGGATGCCATATCTCCAAACCCGCCAAGATTGCCAAAAGACCTTTCCTCGGATCTGCCCGACAAGGCACAATCTCTATCACCACTGCTGGTTGGGATGCACACATCTTGACCCACCAAGATCTCCATTGCCATTGTTGGTCAAGATGTGCCAGGATCTACAATGCCATTGTTGGTTAGGATGCCACATATCCAAACCCGCCAAAATCTCCATTGTCGTTGTCAGTTGGGATGCCAAACATCCCAACCCACCTGGATCGCCAAAAGACCTTGCCTTGGGTACTCACTCAACAAGGCACAACTGACCTTGCCTCCAGCATCCAGTCGACGAAGCATAATGATTTGACAAGTACCGAGCCACAAGGTCGAAGGGTTAAGACCTACGCAATGCGATGGTCACTTCAACACCAACGGTCTCAATTAGGCAACCGATAGCCAACACTCTTTGCCTTTAGTATTGAAGGTTAAAGGCAACCTGATTGGGTACACACAAGATTTCCAAAGCCTGACTGGCTTAGGACAGACTCCACCCAATGTCTCTTCAGAGCATCCAAATGCGTATTTAGCATAAGATTGGGTCCACTAGTCACCAAAATAACTTCAAAAAGCAGATCATTCATATAGGGAATGTTGATGGGTATGATGGCAGATGCAAAAAAATCTGTTCAACCCACCCAAAGCAAAACAAAACTAAAAGAAAAGAATCTTCACTAAGGAAACATTGAAACCTAACTATGCAAGACTAAGCAATTCACTAGTCTTGGATGAGCAACATTCTGTTAACCAATAGTCGTAGTTCTTTTGAACAAAGAGAATGATGAAAAACTATTAAGTAAAATTGAAAACCATGAACCCTAGCTTGGTTGAACAAATAAATAAGTATAGCAATATAGATGAGAAATGAAGCAAACACGAATTACTAGCACATGAGCCAAATTTCCAATCAACAATATTGGTACGAACAAGATTTTCCCAAGGAGGAATTGGCCGATGCCCTTTAATTACTACTTAAAAACCTTTATTTTATCATCAACCTACCCCATCTGAATGCAATAATAAAGTGGAATAAGACATATAATGGGGAAAAATAGATCATGAAAACGAAACAAATATAATATTACAAAGTTTTTGGTGAAGTGCAGTCCTACAGCTTCTCGCTAGTGCGGCTTCCATTAAGAGCTTTTTGCCAAAAAGTCTTGATGATTCTCTATCCATTTTACTTGCTTAAAAGTAGGAAGGCCATATAGAAACCACATTACTCAAAGCATGAAACCTCTCACCTTCCGCTTCCTTTTCTCTTTGGCCTTGTCTATCTCTTCAACCCTTCTTCATGCAACAGTTCAATTCAATTGCAGAGTGCAAAGAAGAAAATAAGTAGTTGATGGAGTTTGAGTTAAGTCGAAGATTTCTTGCACAGAAATCCATATCATATGGGGCACTTAATAGAGACTACTCGCTTGCAACAGAGCTCTGGTCAATCTTACTGAATTGATGGAGGTTGTCTCCTCCTAGCTAACCCTCCAGATATAGAGGTGCCCTAAATATTACCGTTGAAGGTCCTGCACCTGATCGATCTAATCTTCATGGAAGAATTATGTCATGATGATCCAAGCTTCATACCCATATCTATTCTGCTCCAAATGTTATTACTTGTTGATACAAGTTTTACTTTAAGATTTGTGTAAACCTCTATTATCATTTGTAATATGCAGTGAACCTATACAAGTTTTAATTTAATTTCATATTATTTTCTGCCATTACTTTTTCATTTAATTTTCATTCAAATTCAATAATTAGGTTGATTTGCATCATTTTGATTCTTTTCATATTTCTTTTGAGCAACTTAATAATTTTGTTTGTCGATTTTACAATTTGCTTATTACTTAGGCTGTTGTTTTACTTTTAATCAATAGCCATCGTCTTTTCCATAGCTGGTGTCCACTCGGCTTCAATAGCCATCGCGCTGGACCATAAACAACATAACTTATGTAGATTTTTCTATGAAATCGAACCTTTATACCTGACCAACTGGATGTGAATAAACGTAAGTGATAAAGCCTTTACACCTTTAATTCCATTTAGTATTCAAGTATATTGGTCCAGCCTCTTTATTCTCCCTAAAAGGATCATCAAGGCTATTCAACTAAAATTCAACAATTTCCTGTGTAATGGCTCTGATCAATCTGCTCTAAGAGCAAAGGCAATCAATTTGATAAACCCTCTTGGCTCCCTTCTAAATTAGATCAGTTTACTACACCTGACACTTGAAAAGCCATTAGTTTCAAACTACCAGAGGTAGCTTGGTGGAACATTGTCCGGTTATCATGTGCAATTCCAGGGTATGATTCCATACTTTGAATGTGGTTTTACTAAACATTTGTGAAGGGAAGTAATGAGAAAGTGTTGCGGGTATTCCTGCCACTAATTGGGGAAGAATTCTAGACTAGGGATTGAAGAATCTAAAAGGCAAAAATCTTAAGGCCTGTAATATGCAAACTTGCAGTGGGTGCCATAGTGTACATATTTGGTTACAAAGGAGCTGCAAGATTTTTCCAAGCCAAGTTAGTTCTAAAGACAGCATATTGAAGACCATCTCATGGAATGTCTCTACTATAGTTCCAAGTTACCAAGTCTGATCCTAATAATGATATTGAAAACAACATCATCATAAACAACAACAACAAAAGAAGAACAATTTAAAAAAGATAATAATAATAAAAATACTAGAGATCCCTTAAAAACAAAATATGATCAGATACCATTTTCAGTGGGGGTTTGCAAAGTGTCCACCTCCTATGTACGTGGAAAGAGGGAATTACCCCTTCTTCCCCACCACTACTTCCAAGAGCTGGGATATCTGGGATATCGCCTCCCCTTGATGCTTCAAATCAGCTTCAATTGACTCCAACCGGGCAATCTCACGATGCAAGTCCTTCAATTTAGCATCAATTAAATTCAACGAGCTCATAACTTTTGCCGTGGGGGTAGCTTCAGGATAAAAGCATTCTTCAAAAATCATTGCCGCCTCCACTAATCCCGTGATTGAGGCGATCGCATACATCGCATTACCAACTGTTCTTCTCATTGTCAGCTACATAGAAAAGAAAAAAAATAGTCAGGATACAAAAGGAAAACCCCATGCTAAATCGATAATAACATAATGTCGCAACATGAGAATCAGAATCCCACTGCTCTAGTGATTGTGGATCCCACTGCTCTAGTGATTGTTGAGACTGCAACCATCACATTGCTAGCTGTTTTTCTCATCTTCTGCCACATAGAAAAGAAAAAAAAATAGTCAGTATACAAAAGGAAAATCCCATGCTAAATCGATAATAACATAATGTCACAACATGAGATTCATAATCCTAAAAGGGGGGAAAAACAAAGCCAAACACCGGCAAAACAAGCCACATTTTCTCAGCAACCAAACAGAGCCAAAAATCCCAAATAAACCCAGAAAGAGAGAGTCCATACCTGGCCGATAGTGTTCATTGTTGGCAGGAGCGAGAGAGAGACGGTCCGACGGAGGGGAGCGAGAGGGAGCACGATGGTCACGGAGTGAGAGAGGGAGAAGAAGCGGGAAAGAGAAAGTCAGAGAGAGAGAGAGAGAGGCCGGGTGTTGGAAGAGAAAAGCGAGAAGAGAACACGGAACTAGGAAGGAATGGGGCCAATGCGATGGCTACGTGAGAGCAATAACAGACTTCTTTGATTTTACCTAGATCTAGGGCACAAAACTACTTTTTGGTTATTATTTTCGTATGTATCTTGAGAAAATAAAGCATAAGCCAAATTTACCTTTCATTCTAAAATATAATACTCAGGCCAAAACAACGTCGTTTTGGCCATTTTTAAAAGAAAATTAAATTTTCAAAAAAGGAAGAAGAAGAATAATAAATCGGGGTGGCTCCTAGGTGGTTGGAGCCACCCCATCATCGTTGGGGTGGTCGAACCACCCCTTTGAGTGGTCCGCCACCCCAAAAGGCCAAAAAAAAAAAGAGTGGGTTTTAGTCTTTGAAGTAAGTGACCACCACCCAAGGTGAAAGTTATTTTTAAATAGAAGAAGAAGAAGAAGAAGAAGAAGAAGAAGAAGAAGAAGAAATACAATAATATAATTCAAGGCCGCCCAATGTATTTGGAGGCCTTTGGCAAATACAGAGTTGGGCCTTATTTTTAAAATATTTAAATATTAATTAAATAATATTTATTTTAATAATATTATTATTATTTTCATTCAGGTTAGTAATATGTTCATTGTTGTTTCATGACTTTTAAGTTTTTTCATTAGCTTGTTGCATTCTAGTAGGGTCATAAATATTTGTAATAATAGAATTAGAAGCATCAATAATATTTTAATTATCTTCTAATAAAATAATTCTTTTGATGAATTTATTATTCATTTATGAGTTTTCATCTAAATTATTCTCAATATTTTGTTTATTGCTAATAGCAAATTTATTTAAAGCCCTATTTGAGATTCAATTAGTTTTTATATTTTTCTCTTTTCTTTTCTTTTTTTAAGTATTTCATATTTAGATACATATTTTCTAGTATACATGTTTGATTAAAAATATTAGCAAACTAAACAAATATGATTTAAAAAATATATATATTTAGATTATAATAAAATAAATTACAAAAATAGAACAATAAAACCTGTTTGAAAATTGATGGGATGCATCATGGAGGAGGAGAGGAAGAAAAGGAAGAAGAGGAAGGAAGGAAGGGGGGAGAGAGAGAGAGAGAGAGAGAGAGAGAGAGAGAGAACAAAGGGCGATAGAGGTGAGATGCTAGTATTCTTCATTTTCTGAGAACAATGAATTGTGTTCTCTCTTCTTTGCTAATAGAGGAGAGAGAGATAGATGGATTAAAAAGACCAAAAAAAAAAAATTGATGTGGTATATTTTTTTTTTTTGGGTTAATTGGTCTTATTTTATAATGAGTTTACTATATTGGGGCCCTATTTTAGAGGCCTTAAGTTTTTATGGGAAAATTTTTTGGGCCTTATTTAATAAAAAATAAAAATTATGCCTTATTAAATTTTTTTTGAGCCCTTATTTTAGAAGCCTTAAGTTTTTATGGGAAAAAATTTTGGGCCTTATTTAAAAAAAAAATGGGCCTTAAGTTAAAAAAATAGGCCTTATTAAAATTTTTTTAAGGGCTTATTATAAAATATTTTGGGCCTTATTTATTGGGGACCCTAGGCGACAGCTTAAGTGGCCTAGCTATTGGGCCGGCCCTGAATTATAATTAGAAGCTTAGTTTGAGTGAATCTAAAAAGAGAAGAAACCAATTTGAAAAAAATGACAATTTTAATCGTCCATGCTTTCCTTTTTTTAGAGCCTAATTTTGTTTTCGAGTGGTGCATTTGATGATATAATCATGGCATAATTGAAATCAACTTGTAGATGTATGCATTAATCATTAATTGGGATCTTTTCCATCAGGGGCGGACCTGCAGCTTGGGGGTGAGGGGACATTCCTTTCCAAATTTTCTTAAATTTCCTTAAAAAATCTACCAATTTTATAAATTTGTCCCTCCAAAATGATATTTTTGTCCCCCAAAATAATATTTGTGTCCCCTTTTAATTTTTGTTCTTAGTTTTGCTCCCAAAAATAATATATGCGTCCATTTTAATTATTTTTTAGTTTTGCTCTCTCCTCCCCCCCCCAAAAAAAATTGGGTTAAATACTTAATTAGTCCCTAGGGTTTGGAAACTTTATTTTTTCCTCTCTAGGGTTTGGAAAGTGACCAAATTGGTCCTTGTGGTTTTGAAAAGTGACCAAGTTAGTCTATCCGTCAGTTGACCGTTAATTGACTTAACGGATTGACATATGGACTAATTAGAAGTTGACACGTGGCCAATTAATTAATTTTTTTTGAAAAAAATTAAAAAATATATATATATTTTCAAAAAGAAAAAAAAAAAAACAACAACAACAACAAGGGGTGGCTCGGCCACCCCAGATTTTCTTTCTTTTTTTTTTTTTAAAAGATATTTTAAAAAAAAAAAATAATAATAATTAATTGGCCACGTGTCAACTTCTAATTGGTCTACATGTCAATCTGCTAAGTCAACTAACGGTCAAATGACGGATGGATTAACTTGGTCACTTTTTAAAACCATAAGGACCAATTTAGTTACTTTCCAAACCCTAGGGAAGAAAAAATAAAGTTTTTAAACCCTAAGGACTAATTAAGTATTTAACCCAAAAAAATTTGTGTTCCCTTTTTATTATTATTATTATTATTTAAAAAAAACTTTGCCCCCTCTTTCAATTAAAAAAAAAAAAACCTAACATACCCAATTCGTTCCCTTCCTTTTATCAACGTGAACAACACTGATCAAAATTTTCACCAATATCAGGGGCACAAACTTAATCTTCCTTTTGTTGATAAGTAGAGTTACCATCAAACACGAGCCCACACTTGCCATCAAAGGGTTTATGAGAATTCAAAACACAAAAGCAAGTTTAAACGAAAGGGATTATGAGCTACATAAAAGGAACTACATGTAGTTCAACACAAAAAGTATCATTTGTTGAAACTAAATGCCTTGCAGCAAAGATGGATTTTAAAAAGCAATAAAACGTTTTTTTTTTTTTTTATAAATATAATCTGCAAATTAAAATTAAATTATTTAATGAATATGTAAATATAAAAAAGTCACATAAATTTGTGGACTTAAAGCCTTAAAATCTATCAAACCCGCTGTTCATTTATGAAATAATACGAAAAGGAAAAAAAAAATTACAAAATTTACGATTTCATTATTTGAAGTATAAATACAAAATTTATAATTTCCATTTTCCATTTTCCTTCAAATGAGAAGTGTCATTTCTCAACCTACTTCAATAGGTAGCAAGTGCTATCTCTAACATATTTTTTTTAATATGTGTAGAGTAAGGGTTGTATTAAATTCCAGAAAAGCTTCTTCAGTGGTCCTGACTTCAAACAAGTTGTGGAAAGACTGTTTAGTAAGTGTTCCTTGGAGGAAATGGTACAATTTGTTGGGTTAGGTAGACAAATTTGGATGAGAAGAAATGAAGTTATTCATGGAGGCATTTTCACTCATCCAGATAAGTTGGTGAATTTGATAGCACAAGTGATGGATCATTTCCAAAAGGCCCAGGACAGGGGGGAGACACCAGTGCAAAATCACTCTACTAACAGCAGGTGGAAGCAATGGCGGATCCAGGAATTGATTCTACTAGGGACGTCAATAAAATAATAAAATAATTTTCTTATTCTCTTTATATATTATATTTTTATTATAATATAGTAAATACAATAAAAAAATTATATCATAATATATGTATCACTAAAAGCATATTTATAAACTCCAAATGCAGAAAAGGTATTTTTTTGGAGGACTTGTCACAGCATTTTGCCCACCGGAGATAACCTTGTTCGAAAAAAGATTATCGACGATGCTTGCTGGCCTATTTGTGAAAGAGAAGATGAAACCATTTCCCATATCCTGTGGAGCTACCCTCAGCACAAGATGTATGGAGTGCTGCTAGAGTAAAAAGTCATTTTGAGGAGTCGGGCTTTCTGAGAATTGCAAAAGGGATGCTCAAGAGATGCTCTGTAGATGAGTTTTAGGGTTTTGTGGTCCTTGGTCGCAGAATTTGGCTACGGAGAAATGCCTTAATCCATGAGGGGGTCTTCTCCCACCCTTCGGCCTTGACAGCTACTGTAGCAGAATTTTTAGAGGCTTTCCAAAAAGCTCAAGAGGAGCACAAGACACCAAGGATGGAGACGGGTCCATCTGGCCCGGGAAAATGGAAGCCTCCCCCTGTGGGCTGGCATAAGATCAACTAGGATGCAGCTCTTGGACAGCACATGGATGGCTTGGGTCTGGGCATCGTTGTTAGAGATCATATGGGAAATTTTGTAGCTGCTAGGAGCCGTTCAAAGCCGGGTGGAGTAGCGCCTGTCGCTGCAAAGGCCATGGCAGCGCTTTTGGCCATACGGATAGCGGGTGAATTGGGTCTACGGCAGGTTTGCTTGGAAGGGGATGTGAAGACCATTGTTGATGCTGTGAACTCCAACGAAGAGGACTGGAGCAGCATAGGTCACCTGGTGGATGATGTTCGTTCCGAGGTGAGAAACTTGCCCCATTGGACTATAGATCATGTCTGTAAAGAATCAAATCAGGCTGCTCACATGATGGCTAAGGTGGCCAGGACGGCCTCTATGGATAGGTTATGGTTACTTAATACCCCTGATTGTATTCTTGAAATTCTTGTTTCGAAGCAAACAGCTCTGACCCACGATGACAATTGATGAATGAAATCCAATTTTCTCAAAAAAAAAAAAGCATATTTATCTGACTTCATAAATATATGCTAAATTAATAGAAAATGTTAGGGATTCTCCTGGCGTTCTCCTAGTCTTACGTAAAATATGATTTAAGAAAAAATAAAATTGTAGTAGCTTCCACCACTGTTTTTTTAGGTATTAGTACCAAATTTGAGGTATTAGTACCAAATTTGTAAGGCATTAGCACCAAATTGAGGCATTAGCATCAAATTTAAGATGATCAAATCCATTTTGGGTGATATTATCCCTAAAGGGTTAACCTTCCACCTTTAGGTTTTAGTTTTGAATAAAAAACAAGTTTTAAAGCATTAGAACATAACTATTAACTTATAAAATTAATCATTAGCAAAAAATGTACTACAATTTTATTTTTCTTAAATCATGTTCTACGTAATTATAGAAACCTACTGAGGAGAACCCCTAACAAACTCAAATTAATATATTAGTTACCATGTAGGCACTAGTACAAAAGTAAAGAAAAATACAAAATACAAAATGCCTAAAATTGCATTCTATCGTGTCTTAGAGAAACAAAATCATCAAGTATCAAATTTGAATCGAAACTTTAAAGAATTTCTCTTAATATAGACACATAAATTATCTCAACGAAACTTATCTTCTATTATGTTGCAAAGTCTTATTTTAATAATTTTCATTGCTGAAAATGCTTAATTTAAGATTTTTCAAAAACCTAAAAAATTATTTATCTATTAATTTGAATACTTCTCACACTAAACAATTCATGGCTAATGAAACATACTCTAATGATATTATAATAAAATTAGTAGCCTATTCCAATAGCTATTAGCCTAAATGAATTAATAAAAGAACAAACTTGAGATTAGCAATAATCTTCTGAAACTCGTTGATGCTTACAAAATCCCAAAGTATATAAAACACACCTTACAAAAAACAAAAACAAAACAAAAAACAAAAAAACAATATTATTTTAGAATAAGATAAACAAAATGATGAAAATAAGAGATATATCTAAATTAAAAGTTTAAATTATAATCGAGACAAATTAAGGGCGATGTCATAAGCAAGACAAATTAAGGCCTTAATGACTTTAATTATAAGCTTTACTTTCAACTTACTTGGCTCAGTTGGGTACTTGGATTATGACAGAAAAATGTTAAATATTGATAAATAAACATTAAATTTCTTGACTTTTTTTTTAATATGAAACCAAAAACCAAAACACTGAAATAGGCTGCAGCCAAAGAGGGACAATTGAGTCATTGACAATGCACAACACAGAGAATGAGAGAAAACACACTAGCATATGAATTGAGTGAAGGGCATAACAAACTAAAAAATTAAAAATAAAATATTTGTTGTCTTTCTCAATCCCCACTTTTCTAACTTCTAAGAAACCAAATATGAAATATACAATACTTTGTGATGATATACTCACAAAGTCACTCACAGATAGGAGTTTCAAGTTTGGTCTATCTCACCAAGTCACCGTCTTGAAGAAATTTTTGCCAAGAGGCAAGAGACTACGATCTGCAATGGCTGCGGTTTTCTTTTTCTTTTCCTAGGAGTGGGTAATTGTCGACTCATCCCTTAGGGAAGTTAGGGTAAGATAATTTATTTATTTGGCGTTGGAAGGAGTTTTTCCTTTTTTTCTTTTTTTTTCTAGGGGCGGTAAGACCGTAAGTGGTAACAAAATTCTGTTACCAGGGGGGCAGTAACAAAATTTTCTAAAAAAATACTTTTAAGAATTTTTATTATTATTATTTTTTACACAGGCGCCTGCCTAGGTAGCCCTTAGTCTCTCTCCACCATTGGGTGGAAGGCACCACCGTGGGTTGGTATAAAGCCAACTGGGATGCTGTGGTTGAAGAAAACGGTGGACGTACACAACTAGGCATAGTGATTTGAGACTCTCATGGAATAATGCTGGCTGCTAGGGGTGTGACAAGGATAGGATATTTAAATCTAGCGGTTGCTGAAGCTCCACCGGTGCTAGCGTCGTTCAAATTGTGCAAAGAGTTGGGCCTTAAATTAGTTCGAATCCCCCTCTCTTCTCTTGTGCGGATATGTCCAACAAAAAAAAAAAAAAGAGAGCTAGGCCTTACTTGAGTGCAGTTTGAAAGGAGTAATTCTTAGCAGCCATCTTGCGTCCCCTCAGCGTCCATCCCGTGCTGATGTGGCGCCTTCCACATTACCCAAAAAAAAAAAATTGAATTTCCAGAAGAACAAAAACACGCGTTGTTTCATTTCCCCCCATTTCGCTCATCCCGCTCATTTTCCCTTCCGCTCCCATTTCTCTCTCGGTCCGACGATCCATCATCCACATCCCATCCCGATGCCTCTCCTCTCCTCTCACCTCCGTTGTCGCGTCCGCCTCTCTCTCTCCCCTCCGTCGCGTCTCACTCTCTCTCATTCTAGCGAGAGTTCTCTAGCGACCCACCGAGACAACAGGACCCAAACCAGCGAGAGTTCTCCGCAACCCAAATGGTAATACCGTGTCCATCTCTTTTTTTTTTCTGGGTTTATTTTGTTTTAATAGGGTCCTCAGGAGGATTTAGGGTAACAATGTTAATACGAACACATTCCATTGTTCTAAAGATCAAATTATCCATACAAACAAGACGGGAACATATGTGTTTCTTTAATCTTTGAATGAGGACATGTTATGAACCTCTTTCTTTGGTTCAATTTAGGATAAGAGAGACAACAAACATTGATACATATGCTGAAACATGGTAAAACAAAGTCCCTCCCCTCACATTCCACAGCTTTCTCAGCCCATGGTATATTTCTGGGTCCAGCACCTCCATCGCTGGTTTTTTTTTTCTGGGTTTATGTTTGTAGTTTTGCTCTAGAAGGAGCAAGCAAGAAAAGAAAGAATAAAAAAGGAACATTGTTGTCTAGTTTGTTTTTACCTTTTAATTTGATACCCCAAGCAGATCATTTGTTTTTACCTTTTAATTTGATAGCAAGATAGCAAGATAGCACATGAGCTTTTTTGTGCTCCTCCGGCTGTATTCTGCAGTAGATTGTTTGAATGAGCTTGTGATTCGTTCTTACACCCTTGTCTAGAACAACCTTCTGGACACTTGAGTCTACTCCCAACTTTCTCATCAACTCCCATGAGAAACTTCCTTATAAACTCCCTTGATTCCGTCAAATCACCACCCATTTAAAAAAGAAAAGAGGGGACATCTATTCTAATATTTACTGAAGTAATGAAATTTTACATGTTCTTAACAATAATATATAGGATAGAAAGAAATAGGATTATAAGTTTGCCAAGATACTAATATATCCTTCCGCATTTCCTAGGCATTTGGCAACCAGAACATAGTGTTATGTAGATATGAATTGTGATATGCTTCCATTAGGGCTATGGATGCTTCCTACTTTATAATTTAGCTTTTTATATCTGTTGGCTGCCAAGACATGACCCTCAAATCCTAGTTTGGTTTCCTCTGTTTAAACAAAAATTAACATCTCTACTTGGATCATGTATCAACTGACAGAGGTGCAGCTGAATTCCTCGAGTAATTTTGTTGACTTCCTGGATTTATAAGAGTTGCAGCTGGAATTCACTCTTGCAGGTGGTCCTCAACCTCGTTAGATAGGCCTGTTGACAAGCTGATTTGAATCAAATGCTGAGAGAGAGAGAGAGATTAAACGATATTTTGGATATTTGCTAGTACGCAGATACCCAAATAAATTTTAAAGCTCAAATAAATTGTAAACGTAAGTTTTAATTTTAGTGTGCTTGACAGACCCAGGTTATGATGAAATTAAGTCTTAAAACCCATATGCTATTATATAAAGGTTGTGAGAGTAGGTGTTAACTATGGTTTAAGTTAGGCAATATGCTTGTATTTGTCAAGGTTCCATATTTAGTAGGTTGCACTTATATCAAACACGTTGTGATTGATCAGTGTGATTTGAGGTGTATAGGTGACTTTAGTGGAGACAGAAGTCATGGACTTGGAAGGTTGACATGAAGAATTGTTGGAAATGTCTTTGGGCGATTATTCATATGAGTATATCTTAAAAGGCCTAAATTAAATTGGATATTTTGTTTCACTATTATGTAACGGTTTTAGCATAAATGATAAATTCATTCCTTCGTTCTTAATGTGAAACATTTGGAGAAAAAGTGGGATGGTCTTGTTTAAATTAGGAACTTGTTTAAATTAAGTGGGATGGTCTTGTCAGGGATTTGTAAAGATTTTAATTTGTGAAAACAACAAGATTTAAAACATGTAAAGATTTTACTACTTGGGCAGGTTGGTACCTCCACAAACATATGGTGTTCTTACTAGGCATGCTTAGAGCTTTGTTTAACTGAAATGAAACTGTCAGGACCTCTGCTTTATAGTATGTTTAATTACCACTTATCCCAAAGCCTTAGTGTTGAGAAAATAATGATGTCTTTAAGAAATTTTGAGAAATGATGATAAACCCTCCTACATGATGCCCAACAATGTATCTAAAGAAGTATTAAGAGAAGTACAAGAAATGAGAAAAAGTTTTACAATGAGGGCGTATGTATGGAGGAGAGTATTTTTGGCCCAAGAGAAATAAGAAAGAAGCTCGGTACCGATGCTAAGGATGGAGGCGCAACCGCTTAAAGAGGCTCTTCCAGAAGGTGGTTCCATCACAGTTTTATTTTGCCATATTAAGTGCACCCAGAGTTAATCGGCTGGCCGGGGGGAGCTGCTACCTGATATCTCGTCCCAGGTCGCAAAGACCGCGTAACCCTAGTTTGCGGGGGTAACAGTATACACGAGCCCTAGTATGAGATAAAGATTATGATTAATTTTATTGATGATAATGTTTTTATTTTGCTTTATGTTTCTTATGTTATTTTATTATTTAAAAAATATACTGGGAACATATGTAGTTATGAGTTCCACTTTCAAAACGGGACAAGGAGTAAAACTGGCTATGGTTGTGGATTTCACTTACTGGGCCCTCTTTGGGGCTCATCAGTTTTATTTATTGTTTTAGGTGATGATTAGGTTGCGTTAGGAGGCCGGAATAGGGGCGGGCATATTTAGGAATTTCTTATGATTTCACATTAGTCAAGTTAATAAGTGCGTTAGCACAGTTTCTTTTAGAGATTGATGAATTTATTTTAATAAGGAATGCTATTATCGTTTGTGAGACATATTCTTTTATTAAGCAGGAATATTTCAGTTTATTTTTAAGGACATGATATTCTAGAGTTTCATGCATTCATCTTATAATAGTCTTTTATAAATTGATAAACCTATAGAATCTTTGCAAGTAAGAAAGAGATTTAACAAACCTAACCCTTTTGGGCTAGGGATGTTACAGCTTTCATGTCCACTTGCACAATTATTGATCCATCAAGTCTCTTTCTTTCTTTCTTTCATGTTTGGCTTTCATGTCCACATTCGAAACAATTGTGGATTCCTAACTTAAGGGCCCATTCCTTAAATAAATGTTTACTGCTTTCCTTGTTCTTTGATTTATTGGTGAGATGGAGTGGAGTCCACTACAAGGCTATGCAAAGGCTTTTGGCATTTTTACTATATTTTTTTTTTGACATGTCCGCACAAGAGAGGGATAGGATTTGAACTAGTGATCTCGCTTAAGCGTGGTCCCGATCTATTGAACTACCTCTTGGGGACCATTTTTACTGTATTATAAATTGATTGATTTGAAGAAACAAATAAGAGTGTTTGGCATCAAAAAGTAAAAAAAAATTGTACATAATGATTTTTTTTGTTAGAATAATAGTAAAAATGATTGATGTAATATAAAAATAAGAATGTTGAGATGTACGTTGAATTTTTTGAGAAATAATATAGAGTCATTTTGGCCTTGCTAATTACGAGCTGAATTAATTGTGGATTGAATGTGGCCAACTGTGTGAACTCCACGCCACATCATGTCATTAAATCAATTTGAATAAATGAAAAAGTAACCAATATTTGTCAATCTTTAATTCATACTATTTGAGAGGTGAGTTGTAATACTCAACCAACTATCAGAGCTAGCTCTACAATCTGCAATTCATACTATTTAGTTGTATGCAAGCAACGATGATTAGCGTTGGAGGCAAGAAGCAATAGAAGGTGATTGAAGGGATGAATAAATAAGTGTAAGTCCTATATTAAAACGAAAAAAAAAATCATAAATGCGAGTGATTAATATAGCATTGTTCCGTCAAAACCTATAAACATTAAAAAAGTCAAGCTAAAAATGATTTGGAGTTTGGGTTTTAAACAAAAAGTTAAGCGCGAGGAAATTATTTTGGCATAATTCTCTGATTCCAAAAAACCTTATGGGGATAGTGAATTGGGTAGCCTTTGGGGTGGCCTTCTTTACTATCCGATTGACCATCTGGGAGGAGTTAAAGAATCCAGAATACTACGAGTTTGTGGAAACTTTTGACCGTGGTGGAGAACCTGTTTCAAGCCTCAGATCTTAGGGGTTCTTGTATTAATTCGCTGCATTTTCCCCCAAAATTGAACCAGAGAGTGGCTACTACTTTATGGACGACTCGAAAAAGGTGGGAAGGAGAAATTTTTCTAAACCTTGTATAGGTTTGAGAAAGGAACTAGAAAAAAGACTCATCTAAGAAAACCACTATGGCAACGGACCCAGCGAACCATTGGATGAACCTCTCGCTTTTGGAAGGAGAGGATAATGAGATGGAAATCCAGGTTACCGATGTCAAGAAAGCAGCACAAAGGGGAAGCAATTGTGTGATTGGAAAATTGATTTCGGAACAAACAGTGTGCAGGGAAACTCTAAAAACCTCACTTCTAGACTAGTGGAAGATCTCGAGCAATCCACCGTTCAAGATCCTTGGTGAAAATCTATTCCTGATTGAGTTTAATAGCAAACGGGAAAAAACGAGAGTTCTTGAAGGCTGACCATGGATTTTTGAAGGGAATACTTTTGCGATAGAAGACTTTGACGGACAATCTTCCCCATCTGAACTCACCTTCACAAAAATTTCCTTTTGGGTCAGAATGTTTGACCTACCCTTGGTCTGCATGGGACAGGAGGTAGGGAAGAAACTAGGCGAAACAATGGGAACTGTGGAGGAGGTGGATGCTGATTTAGATGGAGTAGGATGGGGAGAGTTCTTAAGAGTCAAAATCCAAATGGACATCACAAAGCCACTCCCGAGGGGACGAAAGATCAAACTGGAAGGGAAAGTCATCTGGGTCACTTTCAAGTACGAAAAGCTGCCCAAATTTTGCTTTCGTTGCGGTTTAATTGTGCATGGAAGGGAAGGATGTCAAAAACGCCCAAGTTTGAGAAACCAAGAAGATATGATTCAAGATGGTCATGGCTACGGGCTTCTTCCCCACAAGAAGACCAAAAAGACAGAAGCACCCCACCCATAGAAGCGAAAATCGAAAATCATACCGGAATGATGAAAGAAATAGGAAGGAATGAAACCGGCCGGAGAATACAGGTGGCGGAGTAGGGGAGTCCGATGATTCTCTCTAGGGACAGGGACAAGCCAGAACCCAGAAAAGCAATGACGAATCTTATGGCGAGTATCATGGAGGAATTCTAGAATCTTTCCATCTAGGGGGGAGTAAACAAGGAAAGAAAAAAGTAACGCAAAAGGAAGGGCAAGATTCGAGGAGTAAAAAAAGAGCTGACCAGTTTGAAAATCTGGAGAAGCGAGGACACGTGCAAGCGTCACCTAATGAAAAGCCTCCTTTTTCAACAAGTGTCAAACAGCGTGACCCAGAAAGGAATTCTTATAAGAATCCTATTCATGAGGGGGGCCCACTGGGCCATAATAGACTAAAGGAAGGCCAAGTTTCTAGCCCAGAGGGTCAATCTATTCGGCCCACATCTCAAATTGCTAAGAGAATGGAGAAAGCCCAAGAAGCCATAGGGGGAAAAATTGAGAGTCAAAGGAACCTCAAGGAGCGATGAACTGGAAGCGAAGCAGAGGAGGATCAAGGAATCACCTGTGGACTTGGAGATTAGTGAAGGGAACCGGAAGAAGAGAATTCTTGGCAATGCAAACAAAACCGGGGAGACAACAACAAATGGAACTCAGGATTTGATGCAGGAAACAATCAAAAATGGATCGGGATTGGCGGAGGCTGTGGAACAACCCCGCCGACCGCAATGAATCTTCTAAGCTGGAACTATCAAGGGCTTGGGAACCCTTGGACAGTTGGTGAGCTTCGTCGCTTGGTGAAGGACAAGAGACCCACAATGATTTTTTTAATGGAAACAAAATTAAGAAAATCAAGGATGGAACTGGTTCGAATAAAAATTGGTTTCCCCAATATGATGGTGGTGGACAGTGTAGGAAGAAGTGGAGGCCTAGCTCTGTTCTGGAATGAAAAGACTGGAGTTGAAATTCAGAATTTTAGCCATCGACACATAAACGCCATAGTCCGATATCCACCGATAGGAATGCCTTGGAAATTCAGTGGATTCTATGGTCACCCTGATGCAACTAAAAGACATGAAGCTTGGGCACTTTTAAAATATTTAGCTCATACCCAACCCAATCCGTGGCTCTGTATAGGTGATTTCAATGAAATCATGATAGACTCTGAAAAATGGGGAGGGAATAGAAGGCAGCGAAGGCTTATGGAGGATTTCCAGAACACGGTAGAGGAATGCGCACTAGCAGACCTGGGTTTCAGAGGTCCAAAGTTTGCTTGGGCTAATGACAGAGAAGGAATTGCATTTATAAAGGAACGCCTAGACCGGGGTTTGGTCAACCAGAGCTGGCAGGATTTGTATTCGGATGCTGAAATTCGAGTAGAGGTAGTAGTTGCTTCCGACCATTCATTATTAATGCTGAGTTTGGTAAATGGGGCAGAAAGAGGTCGCAAAACAAAATACTTCCGTTATGAAGCTCACTAGGCACTTGAAGCAGATAGCCATTCGGTGGTTTCTCATGCGTGGAATCAACCTGTAAAGAGGAACGAAAGGTGGTCACGCTTGGAGGCTAAGTTTAAAACCTGTAAACGTGATCTTCTAGTTTGGCAACACTCTAAAAATAGGCCAGCCAGCAAAACAATACAGGCCTTAAAAGAACGCTTGGATGAATTACAAGGACAGGAGGAATATGGGAACGAAGGAGAAATGAAGCAGATACGAGATGAATTACAACTGCTACTAGACCAAGAAAATATCCACTGGTAGCAGTATGCAAAGACAGATTGGCTAAAATTTGGGGACTGCAATACCAAATTTTACCATGCCTGTGCAAACGCTAGAAGACAAGGAAATTTTATTCATTCAATTTATGATGAGTCTGGCTGCAAATGGGAATCTAATGAAGGCATAAGTGAGGCTTTGTTAAGTACTTTACTAGCCTTTTTACTGCTGGGCCTATGAAAGACAAAGGGCCATGCTTGCAACATTTACCAAGGAGGGTTACAAATGAGATGAATGCTGAATTGCTAAAAGAATTCACCGCAGACGAGATCCATGTTGCTTTAAACCAAATGGCACCTCTGAAAGCCCCAAGACCAGATGGTTTAAATGCTTGCATCTATCAAACTCATTGGATGACGGTGGGAAATGAGGTGTGTGATTATATTTTGTCAATTTTAAATTCTGGAGTTATTCCAACAGAATTAAATATGACTCATATTGCTCTAGTGCTGAAAAAAAACAACCCCCTAAATGTCACTAAATTTCAACCCATTAGCCTCTGTAACATCTTATATAAAATAGTGTCTAAGGTGCTTGCTAATAGACCGAAAAAAAATCCTTTCTCACATTATTTCCAACCCAAACTGCTTTCATTCGGGACGTTTAACAATGGACAATGTTTTGGCGTTATGAAACGCCCACACAATGCACACGGGGTATGAAGGAAAGAAGGATTTATGGCTATTAAGCTTGACAGCAAGGCCTATGACCGTTAGTGGAGATTTTTGGAGGCGGTAATGGTGAGTATAGGGTTTGATTCTAGGTGGACTAAATTGATTATGATGTGCGTTACCTCAGTGCAATACGCAGTGGTTGTAAATGGTGCCCCTTAGGGTCAGATTATCCCCACAAGAGGGATTAGACAAGGAGACCCTATTTCTCCTTATCTCTTCCTCTTATGTGCGGAAGCATTAAGTTCTATGATCACTCAAGCTACGTTGTCTGGCGAACTGACAAGGGTCCCTACCTCTAAACAGGCCCTTGCATTAGTCACTTATTTTTCGCAGATGATAGTCTTCTTTTTTGTAGGACTAGTATCTCCCAATGGGTGCAACTAGCAAAGATTTTACGCTTGTATGAAGAAGCGTCAGGACAAAAAATGAACAGTAGCAAGACATCACTGTTTTTTAGCAAAAATACCCCTCTGGTGGAAAAAGAAAATATCCTAGCATTAGCGGGGATCCCTGCTATTCAAAGGTATGATACTTATTTAGGATTGCCAGCACTTGTAGGAAAGTCTCGGATGACGGCTTTTAAGAATATAACTGAGCGGGTGTGGAAGCGTTTGAAAGATTGGAAGCTTAAATTTTTGTCACAAGTGGGCAAAGAAATTCTTTTAAAAGCAGTTATACAAGCAATCCCAACCTACACTATGTGTGTCTTCTTACTTCCAAAGGCATTGTGTTTAGAGATAAATTCCCTTATGCAGAAGTTTTGGTGGGGCCACAAAGAAAACGAAAAAAGGATTCATTGGATGAATTGGAGTAAGATGGGAACCCCAAAATCTAAGGGTGGGATGGGTTTCCAGGATCTCGCCAGTTTTAATAAGGCTCTACTAGCAAAACAAGTGTGGAGGATGTGGAAGGATCCAAATACCCTAGTGGCCCAAATTATGCGAGCAAGGTAACATCCAAACTGCTCAATTCTTGAGGCTCAATTAAGCAAAAAGCCATCTTTTGCATGGCGCAGTATCCAAAGTGCAAGTGGCTTAATACATGATGGCTTGATATGGCGAATCGGAAATGTTGATAAAGTTCAGATTTGGCAAGACAAATGGGTTCCAAGGCCTTCAACGTTTAAGGTACAATCTCCACCAGTCATATTAAATTCTATGGCCACAGTGGGGGAACAGATTGACAAGGAGTTAAAAGTTTGGAATAAAAGCCTTTTGGACAACATTTTTTCAGAAAAGGAGAGAAAGCTTATATTATCTCTGCCTATTAGCCAAACAGGGCAGGAAGATGTTCAACTATGGCGAGGCACATCTACGGGGACTTTTACGGTAAGAAGTGCTTACTGAACTGCTAGACAAAGCGGGGGGTTCGGCTCAATGCGCCACTGAAAAGGTTTGGAAAAACATATGGGGGGTGAGGAGTTCGAATGCTGAAAAGAATTTCCTTTGGCATGCATGTCATGATATTTTGCCTACCCGTGAAAAGCTTTTTATGAGGAAAATCATTCCGGACTCAGCTTGTCCAATATGTGAGAATGGTGTTGAGACGGTATTACATGCTTTGAGGTTTTACCCTGCAGCTAGAGATGTATGGGGTGCAAGAGCAATTATTTTCTAGAAATGCACCTTCAAGGGACCAACTTTCCGTCATGTGCTAGAACATATAATCCAGTGATGTACTCCTGAGGAATTACTGCAATTCGCGAGTATTGCACAGAGAATATGGCTACGTCGAAACGAGGTAATTCACGGGGGTGTTCTTGCACATCCGAGAATCTTATTGAAGCAAGCGGTGGAAGCAACAGAGGTGTTCCAAGCTGCAAATGCTCCACAAATAATCCTAGCTACTGCCAGTGGGGAGAACAGACCTCGTAACAGGTGGATTGCACCATCGCCTGGGTGGGTCAAAATTAACTGGGATGCATCTTTTGATAAGAAGAAAGGTTGTATCGGTCTGGGGGCCATAATACGTGACTCGATAGGGAATGTGCTTGCGGCACATGGGATTATTAGAGAAGGACTGGTTGACCCTACCACAGCTGAGGCACTTGGCACAATTTCAGCTATCTAGCTTGGGTGAGACAGGGGCCTACGTATGATATAGGTGGAAAGGGATGCAAAGCTGATCGTGGAGGCTGTAAACTCGGGAGATGTAGATAGTAGCATGAGGGGTCACTTGATTGCTGATATAAGAGTAATGCTTCGGGATTTTCAAGTTTGGAAATTGGAGCATGTCGGCAGGGAAGGAAATAAGGCCGCTCATGTACTAGCGAGGATGGCTATTAACCAGAATCTTGATAGTGTGTGGATTGATACGATACCTGGCAATATTAGAGACCTTGTTGTCTCGAAACAATTAGCCCTTCTGCTGTGATTTATTGGTCCCATCTTGACTCTCAAAAAACCTGAGGGGGGCGCCAACTTGGGTAGCCTTTGAGGTCAACTCTTGTTGGTGCCTGTATTCCATTAAGGAAAGAGTAGAGAAGGGACCGTGATTGTTTTATTGCTAATTATTCATGTGATTGTAAGGAGCTTTTGCTTCTGGCTTTTTTGAGTAATGAATATGATTATTTTTCTAAAAAAAAAAGTCAAGCTAAAATAATTATATTTTTCTTGTATTAGCGTCGTCTATTAGTAGCGATAGTGCTAATAAGCTTGACCTTAATGAAGTAGATTCTTGCAAAGGCAACTTCAATCACCCTAACATTGCTTCTTGTTTTTTTTACAAAAAACAAAAAACAAAAAACAAACAAACAAGGACGATGAGAGGTCGAATTGGTACCTACCTTTCATCAAGTTTGTTACAAGCGACTTTTGGATTGCCGCCTTATGAAGCACTTTATGGACATAAGTGTCAGTCACCATTGTAATGGTACAATGTTGGAAGGAGACAACATTGGGGCCTGAAATGGTTCAAGTGCTTACCATCAGACAAATAATTAGTGCATCCTAGGGTTGGCAGAAGAGTTATGCCGATAACTAGGGATGACCTTTAGAACAAGGGGCAAGAGATTTTGTGTTCCTTAAGATATCATCGACAAGGGGAGTGATGCGATTTGGGAAGGAAGGGGAGGTTGGCATACAAGGTTACCTTACCCCCAAACCTAATAACTCTTTACTCAAGATTATACTTGAATAGTATACATATCCCTGTTTTGGTTGAAGGGATAATCGTGTAAAGAAAGAGTTTGTCTATAGGGTTATGGCTTGGATACCCATTGACTCGGACTATTTGTGGAATTACTCGACTTGGGTGTCGAGATTGTTGAGGACTGATACAGTGTAGGAAATACTGAGCATGATGTTGGTACAATGAGGTTCAAGGATTTTATTCGTATGGCTAATTTCTTTTGGATTGTGTGCCTATCTCTTATGGTTTTGGGTAACCGTTACATTTGGATTCCCTAAGAGTAGTCGATTAAGGTAAAGTTGCTTCCGGTTAGGAAGTATGGCATTATGTCAAAGATACCCATAGGCTTGACTTGTGTTGGGGTATTTAGGGATTGTTGAGCTTAGCGATGATTAACATAATGTGGGTAACATCGACTGCGGCACCTTTGGTGACTTGCAAATGGATTTGCTATAACTTATGAGGATGCCGGTGGATCGCTATATATTAGACGAAGGAGGTTGGTGCTATGAGAATGAACATGATAAGATTTTTCAAAGATTGAGGCTAAGCACAAACCTTATAAGACTACTGAACGTTAAAGTGATGTTATCGTTTCTTCTTATGTTTGGGGCTATGAAATTTTGAGGACAAAATTTTTATAAGGAGGAGAATGTAGTGACCCAAATAATTAACTAGGCATAAGTAGCTTAGTTAGAGGATTAATTTGGACTTTGAGTCACTAGGATCTCGCTAGAAGGGCATTTTGGGAATTGGATTGGATCGGACGTATGCTAGGGTTGGTGGACGATACTCTATCTTTTAGTGTGGATGTATGCTGAAATGCTGGACATACGCTGTTGTCTGTAATGCGGACATACGGTGGTCCCCCACTGGATGTATGCTTTGCATATAATACAACCGTACTATGCGAATAGTACGAGGACGTACGCTCAAAAGTATCAGGCGTCAGCTGCTTTTTGGAATACCCTCTGGGTAATACCTAGACGTACAAGACAACCTTTGGACCGCTGTGTAATAGTAACGGATGTACGTCACTTTGGCCGGACGTCCACTGCTTTCTGGCCCTATAAATACCCTCTCATGGTGTTCAAATTTACTTGTACTCGCAATAGTGCTAGACGTTGTTCGTGTAGCGTTGCTAAGTACAGGATTGAATCCACAAGGAATCGGCTTTGCTAAAAACCAATTCTAATGCCTAGACTAGTAGTATCTTAACCTAGTTCCAAAAGGCAAACACTTGGCGTGCATTAAATAAAAAATAAAATTAAAAGAAATAAAAACAAATAAATTAAAGCCTAAGGTCTAGAATCCACCTCACCATGTTAAATACATAATATCATGCTTAGTCATACATAAAAAACGATTACGCTACTAGGCGTATTCTATTGACTATTAATTAGTTCATACATCCATCTATCGATTAAGCACTAATGCATGTCTTATTGTCATTACGAAATCTTGTCGAACTAATCGATGCAAACACTGTTTAAGAAGTCACAATGGATATTGGTATGAAGATAATCATCGATGTATCTTCGGTTGCAATGACTATTGACGTTTAACGATTCATAAACAACAATCAACGCAATTTTGTCACGAAATTGAATTGAAACGGACAAGCAAAACAATAAACGACGAATGGAGTATTAAAATAAGCATAACAATATGAACATAAATAAATGGTGAGGCTTCATCTTCAACCTTAGTTGAAGATTAGCCTTCCGTGCTAAGGGAAACACAATCTACAAAGAAAAATAAAAACATTTAATTAAATTGACGTTTAGGAGTGTTTACAATGAAGAACAGTGAGGTTTTGGGCCACAGAGGGTGCCTCAACCATCTCCCAAGTTTAGGAAATAAGAAAATACAAAGGGTCCTATTTATAGACAAAATAAAATGTGCTGCAAGGTCAAATGTGCATTCGATTGCAGGAGGTGCGATCAATCACATCCCTACGTGCATTCGATCGTTTGACGCGCGTTCAACCATAAATGCATCACAATGCCATGTGTGTTCAATTGTAGGCGTTGCGTTTGATCGCGATGTTTGCGATCAATCGCAGATAACTGCTTTGAAATCCCATGACGCTAGTGTTGAAGTGATGGAGCATAGGGACGGCTATGGTAACGCAGACTTCACGGGCTGACATGGCTTATCATCGATTGTGGCTAATGCATTTGATCGCAATGCGCTCGATCACACTTGCAAAGGCTAAACTTCCATCTTTGCTTAATTCCGCCTCTTTGAACCACAATTTGCACCAAAGACCTACAATACACTAAAACAACACAAAACATGAGATATTAACACAACTAAGAGCCTAACAAACATAAGTTTAGGGTGGTCCAATATACAATATTTGGCACCGATCACCTCACCCCCTCGCCCATTTCATACCAAATCCGCCTCTCAACCCCTCTCTTCGCCCCTAGGTTACTTGTTGGCCGTTTGTGAGTGTTTTGTGAGGTTTTGTGAGTTTGAGCTAGTGAGTGGAGGTTCTTACAGTTTTGCTTCAATGAGGTAATGCTCGGTTGCCTATCTCTTTACTTTTTCTGCATTGCACGTATTTTATATATATTAAATATACATATTTTGCAACTCTCATGAAATACATTTTGAAACCACTGCAAACTCTCTTTTGTGAAAACGTGTGTTAATTAATAAGATAACAATGTGGCTTGCAAAACTATGCATGTAAAAGACTGATAAGACTAATTGCATCGTATGATATGATACACCGATACGTGCGGTATAATGGCCATGAGCTTACTATATAGGTTAACTTTATAGTTTGTGTGTGTGTGTGTGCTTGGGGGCTTTGGATCCAATGGTTCATGACCAAGACGCAACCATTCCCAAGGGATGGACACTATAAGACGGACGTCATTAGCGGTGTGGGCCACCCGAGGTCGGACTTGGTCATGCTACTAGTGTTATGTACGGTATGGTGTGCAATGGCTGGGGCACTTGTATTATACTACTGTCTCTCGGGACAAAGATTAACCCTGAGAAGAGGTAATATCTCAGGTAGACCATATTGTTGAACTATGACTGTTACTCTATATATCATATGCATATATATATATATATATATATCACTTGCATGATAAAATGTCATCTCATAATGTTGCATATGTTTTATAAATAACTGAATCCACAAATTAATGATGGGTACGTCATGTGCATTTATATTCACTAAGTCGTCGGATTTATCCTTGTATTATTTCTCTTTTTCTCCATATATACGATTATGCTGTTGCAAATAGTGGTTACCGCGAAGCATCCGGTTCTTGTGGAGGATTCGACCCGGGAGATGCTTGTGAACTTATTACAAACTTAGACAGGTACTCATAGTAGCTACTTTGATGCTCTTTGGTAGAAGTTCTAGTTGTAATGATTATTGTTTGCAGAACTTTAGTACTTTTCACTGCTTAGTATCCTTTGTTTTCGAGGAGTAAAAGTCCCTAAGTCTTGTTTAGAGTAGAATAAGGCTGGGAGATGAACTATGGGATTAATTACCAGTTAATTAATTCTCAGGGCGTTCCATAAGGTCACATTGGTATGGCCCAAGGATCAGTCATACAAGAGGGAAGGCAGATCTGATCAATTCACTTTCTTGCGCTGAGACGGAAGATATCAGCCATCCCTTGCAAGAAACCACCCCCAAACCACCATTGGGGGTGGCTAAAACCAACCCCAAACCACCACTGGGGGTAGTTTCGGCCACCCCCTTGGCTCATAGGGGTGACAATTTTTTCTCTTTTTTTTTTTTTGAAAAAATATTTTTTTGAATTTTTTTAAATAAAAATTTTAATTATATGGCCACATGTCAACTTATAATTGGTCCATGTGTCAGTTTGTTAAGTCAACTAACAGTCAACTGATGGAAGGACTAATTTGATCACTTTTTAAGACCGCTAGAACTAATTTGGTTACTTTCAAAATCCTATGGAGGAAAAAAAAAAAAAAGTTTTGAAAACCTAAGGACTAATGGAGTATTTAACCCTTTTTAATTTTACAAGTTTGTAGTGGGTTGTGTCTTGAGTTGCTGAGCACTTGTGTACTTTTCTTCCAAAAATTTTAATCCACTTTTTTTTTTTTTTGTCTCTAATGCTGCAACTTAACTTGTGCAAGATCAAATCTATTTGATTTTCTAGTTTGATATCCTCAGTGATTATTAGAAAATACTCTTTATTATGTAAATGCATGTTTGAAACTACTCTTTCTTATGTAATAAATAAAAAATACATGTCAAAAAAAATAAAAATAAAAAATGCTAAAGATAGTCTAGATTATGTGAAAATGACAATAATGTTGATACTCTTTATTGCCTGGGAACCTTTATGCAGTGTCATAAACCCATTTAGTTTCCCTTATATTTGTTACTCATGTCAATATGATTTTTTGCATTCTATCAATTCATTACTTTAAACAAGTTATTAATTTTCATTCTATTTAACCTTTCACTATATATATTTTCAAACTTTAAATTTGTACATTTTCTGAATATTGCTTGTCTGAATTTCAAACTCTACCATTGCCGGCCCGATGGAGCTCCTAACTGCAAGATCAAACATGACTTACCATGATCGGAAGCCTTGAAATGAATGCCTTGGATGTAACTAGGCAAGAATATAAATCTAATCTGATAGCTTAATGTGCTACAGTGTTTTTAATCTCAA